>BMAW01077778.1:0-41310 GCA_019974015.1 Nephila pilipes | reverse complement strand
ATATATATATATATATATATATATATATATATATATTTGCATTATTCTTAAAAGCAACGGTTTTTATTTGATTCTTTTGAAAATGGCTTAATATGGTTGAGTGGTATTCCTGAAAAAGCCAACGCCTTCATTCCAATAATTTGTTTAAAGCTAGACTTTCTATATCATAATGGAAAACAAACATTATTTTAAAAAATACATTTGGATATTGGCGAATAAAATATTTTATTAGAGAGTGTCATATCCAATTCCCTTTCATATTTACATCTGTATGCTGTATAATAAATAAAATTCTCAGCGATAAAGTTTCGCACTTCCTGAAAAAGGGCAATCTACTTAATTATACAATCTCCTTATCTTTCTTAACTATTGCTCTACTATTAAAAAGTAATTAAAACTATTCATGACACATAATACCGAAAAAAAAAATCTGCATAAGTGAGGAATTAAAACTGCAGCATTAACTTTTGTTTTGGCTGCAATATTTGTAATTTCCATATTTGAATAAATTATGTAAATCAATATTTTTGATTGCATTAGTTTAATTAATTTTGGAAATTCAGCTTTATATTTTCCTTTAAAAACTGTTTATCTTTAAATGAACACATGAGCGTCTTTTTAAAATCTGTTTTAGGAAGAAAATATCTTTATAAAAGTTCAGGAACATTTTCCCTGTGATTGATAGAGTAGTTTTAATATTATTATTCAAAAACATGAAATAATTAAAAGCGATTATTAATAGTAATTAAAGAAAATGGTTGTGACTAACACATATTTTTCTAAGATATCTTTCTTACCTCATTCTTAAAAGGTGCTAAATAAATATATGGTATTTCACATGAAACTTTTTTTTTATTTTAAAGGATTCAATATTATTTTCATTTAATGTTGAAGATGTGAGATGCTTCCCAAGAGATAATTTTGGAATTTCTGTAAAATTTGCAAATGATTCATCTGAATTCGTATTAATAAAGATAAGGAAGTTTTTTCTTCCCTTTCTATTTTGTGCCTGCGGTAGCCCAGTATTCTTATTCGCAAGCTCACGGCCAATATTTTTTCCATCGAACCGTCTACTCAAGTCATTGTACCTCTGAATTCTCTCCGTGTAGTGGGGAGGATGCACGTCATATCTGTCGAGGCTGCAAGTCTATTCTCGATGTGATGTGGAAGTTTAGAGAGAAAAAGAGGTTCCAAGTCAAGTGTCATTCTCGTCATATAACCAATTACGAGATCCAAAATTACGAGATCCATCTCAAATAGCCCTCGTATTGCTTCTAAATGTGACGTTAATAAACGTTCAATCAAAACTCTTCCTGTTTTTGTCTCAAACAAAACTGAATGGAGTGGTTCTCATTATTTGTATTATGCAGTTCTGTTAAATTAATACTACATTACTAATTTTTGAAAAGAAGAATTGCATCATATACTATAAATTTTATTAATTTTTATCAAAATAATTGGTGATAAATTTGTAAATGTTATTAATAATATTATACATTAAAGTAATTATTATATTAATTCTTATTATACGTTATATAAATAATATAAAAACTTTAATTTTTGATAATTAAAAAAGGCTATGATTGAACAAAACACAAATTTTATACATATGTTTTACATCCAGATTTTGTAATAAAAAAATTAGACAAAATATAAACTTCGTCCAGCTGCAATTAATCATATTGTGTTAAAAACTATTTAAAATTATATTTCATGCATTATTTATTTTGTTAGTTATGATTCTATATGTTAAAGAAGGGTCACACAAAGAGCTAAACTAAAAGGATCAAATAACTAAACTAGAGCTTTGTTCTATGAAGTAATAAATAGCTTTTCAATTATACTGCGTCCTTCTGTTTCATACTGGTATTGGATTTCGAAATTTTTAAGATAATCAGTTGTTATAAATATTATTCTTCAAAAGTAAAATAAACAGATAAAATATAAATTGTTAAAACAGAATAAAACTAATTTTTCTACTTGTGAAATTATCTTACATATAATTTTTTCCTTAACTTTAAGAATGGAATAAGAGATAAACTAAAAAAGAAACAACCCTCAAAGTCTTATTAAATAATGCCAAGTGAAAATTAGAAAAAATACCAAGTGTTACATATTGAAATATTTAATGATTTATTATACCAGGTGCTAGATATTCATAATACATGTAAACTGTATAACAGCAACTAATCCCTTCTTATAAATGAAATACTAAGTAAAACATTTTCATCTAAAGAAGGAATTTTTGTACGACGATTCAATTCAAGCTACTACTAAAATATAAATAAATTAACGGCTAATAAACTGGAAACGTGAGAATTTCACTTGCCCACATGATACGTTTTTTATAACGTATTCATTATACACTAAAGTGCTTAGAACATTGCAGTCTTCCTGATTATTAGGAAATTAGATGTATCTCAAATATTAAAACACATTATTTCGTTATTATTATGAGGCAGTAAAAGAAATGGTTCTCTCAGGAGACTAAGTTTAAAGGCTCCAAACATTTGCTGGGTGAGCTCCGGTTTCCAAGTTCAGGATAAAATAAATGTAATTTTTATGCATTTAATGATGCATTCAAAAACATTATTTCTGAACCCAATATAAAGACAAAGACAATTTTTTAAAAGAAGGAAAAAAACTAACAAAAATTTTAATCATCCGTTTTTAAACATGGAATGATTTTGTTTTCGAAATATTTAAATAGTAAGCGTTTGTCGATCAAAAATAAATGAGTTAAAAAAAAAAAAACGACGACGCAAATTAAATCCTCGAGTATGAATTATAAAAACATAAAACTAGGTCATCAGAAAAAAAAATAGAGTATTTAAGAAAAATGGCAAGAATAATACTTATGATAATTTTTAAATACCATCAAAAGCTCCCTTTTTAAATAAAACAAAGAGAATATAGCAGGAATAATTTAAGTAAAAAAGCATTGATAAAGAAGAAAAAGTTACATCAAGATATAAAACTTAGTAGTATAAAAATATTTAACTTGTAAAGTAAATATTTTTGCTTTAAATTAGAGAAATTCCTTTTAAAATGTATATTAATCCAGATAAAAAAATATGAAAAAAAAAATTAATGTAAAAAAGATATAAAAACACTTTTGAATAAAATAGCAATTTGTAAGAATAAAAAAACTGTCATCAAGGCTTAAGGCTCAACATTAACATTATAACAGCAACAAATCGACATGCAAATGTTATTGCGCTTATTGCATTAAGTATAACAATTTTTTTAAAAAAGCATACTAATCGAAATAAAAAACTCCACTAAATACGATTGTAATGCGAAACATAATTCCAACGAAATTATCTAATGTTATCTGGACATGCGAAGTGTTATGGAATAACATATCTAAGACTAGTTTTTCTGATACGTATCCTTTCAAATTATTAGAAGAGCTTAGATTTTATGTGTGCCTAATAATAATATTTTAATTATTTTATAGAACTGTAAAAGTAATTATTTTATCAAAAAGGATATTTTTTCATTTTTAGTTGGATATGGATATTATTTATGAGATATATTTGCATTTTGGTACAATTGTAAAGAAAAATTTTACTCCATAAGGTTCTAAATTTTTCTATGCTTCTATAAAGGGTACTCACTCATATAACTAATAGTGAAATAAATTTTTTTTTCTCTAAATAATACCTAAATTTTAAGAAATAATTTTTAATACGGAAAAAAAATTAAAGTTTCAAAAATTACAATGTTCTAGAATTTTTTTCAAAGAAAGTATACCGTAATATCATTAAAAAGTTGGTTCACTATATTTTATGCATTATATTAAACATGAAAAGTAAAATATTTTGTATATTTAGCAATATAATTTTCAAAAATGGTATACATCTGAAAATTATGCCCATAGACAACTCAAGGTAATCACAGCATTCACTTATTTATGAAATCTTTCGTTATATATGTTTCTTACGTATCATATTAAACCTGTGCAAGTCCAGAGGACGAGAATTCAGGAAAATTACAAGGAAGCTACTTAGAAAATCTCATAAAGTAATATTAAAACAAATATATATTATAAGGAGATTCTTAGGACACGAGAAATTAGAAATAATAGAAACCTTCTCACCTTAAAAAGTTGGGTTTTCAAAATCCTTGAAAATACATATATAATTTTACAATACAAATATAAAAAAAATCGTAATTTATGCTATATTATTTATATACTAATTTATCAAACTTAAATACACCTCAGAATATTTTACTTTAGTTTTCTTACTTTATTTCAAATTTAACATAAAGTTCAATCTATAAAATATATATGCGATAACATGTAGGTGGTTCTTGTAATTGGAGGTGTTTTTTTTGTAGACCAGCAAGACAGTCAGATAAATCCCTCTTGAACCAAACTATTCTTCTCTTGCGTAAAATCATTTGAAAACTAGGTCTACCTGCAAAGCAAGCAGGTGAAAGTAATTTTTACCATTTTTCTTTGTTAGGAAAACTGAGAGTGCTTTAAAGTGTTTCTGCTAAGATTAGGTATTGTCTGTTGAGTTTACGGGACTAGGTCATAGGAAGGTTTCAGGACTTGAAATTGAGCCTAAATTTAACTTACTCTCTTATCTCATTGTTGATATTGACACAGAACCTGAAGAGTTTCAGCTTGACCTTATTGACATGAAGTCAGATCACACTATAAAATGAATGTTTAATGTTGTGACATTAGTTAATTTTTGCAAATCTTTTTCAGCCAAAAAATTCCCATGTGTGAAGAAATTTGCTGTGAAAATATTCTCTATATTTGGGTCTGCATATATTTGTTAGCAAAATTTTTCTTGCTGGAAGATCAAAAGGATTAGATATAAATGCCTTTTGACAGACTTTAATTTGAAAGCTGTGATGCATATTTTGGATCGAAATTTAATATAAGACCAGGTTTTATTTTCCGGTGAAATAGGTTGTATTAAGTTACGAGGGCTATTCAGAAAGTAAGGAACGTTTCCGTCTGACGTCGCTAGGCGCGCGCCAATCGCGTCTATTTTGGTGTCTGCGTGCTCGGCATCTCAGTCGGCGTCCAGCCATCACAACGGGAACATTTCTACGCTGTTCGTTTTTTCGATATTCAAATTTGAAATGTGAGCTGAAATTGAAAATACCGCCAGTTGGGAGGTGTGGTCTGTGATACGGTTTTTGTTGGGAAAAAACCTAAAACTTATGGAAATTTATCGACAAGAGTGTGAAGTGCACGGAAGCAATGTAATGAATGAAAGTTCAATCCGGAAATGGTGCATTCAATTTAAAAATGGCCGTACTAATGTTCACGATGAAGAGAAGAGTGGACGCCCTAGCATTGTGACTGACGAACTGGTCGTTAAAGTTGATGAAAAGATTCGTGAAAATCGCCGTTTCACAATAACGGAGCTTTCGCTTAGTTTTCCACAAATTTCACAGACTTTGTTGTTTGAAATTGTCACACAAAAGCTAGGCTACCGCAAATTTTGTGCAAGATGGGTGCCGAAATTGCTTACAGACCACCATAAAGGTCAGCGAATGGGGGCAGATTTGACATTTCTGGAGGCCTATGACAGACATGGTGATTCATTACTGGATCGAATTGTAACTGGTGACGAGACGTGGGTGAGACGATAAGGAGCTGCGAGTGCACGTCACTGAGTGGCTGAGATCGCAGGCGGCAGAATTCTATGACGAAGGAATTCAAAGCTTGTCCACCGCTATGATAAGTGCCTCAATTTGTTTGGTGACTATGTAGAAAAGTAGAATTTTAGTCGCTCTTTCTGATGTATATAATAAATTTTTTTTCTTGTACTTAGTTTCTTTTTAATTCCAAAACGTTCATTACTTTCTGAATAGCCCTCGTATATTGTCATGACACAAAACCTCCAGATTATGTTTCACTCCACATGTACTATCGGAATTGACGAGTTATTTTCTTATTTGAAGTGAAACAAACGAAAAGTTCTTAAAATCCTCTTAGCCTTGTAAAAAAAAGTTTAAAAATTGTTATCAAGCTTACATTTCTTTTATTTGTGCGGATACATCAATAGGCATTTTAATCAATTTCACACTGGATATTCATACAAATAAGATATCGAATAAAATTTTGTTGTATCAGACGTAAAAAAAATTTGGAATGATATAAGGAGTTATTGACGAAGAGAAACTTTTTTGACAGCATTATCGTGTAATAAAGTTATTCGTAGGCGAGATTTACTTATTAGCACATCCAGTTTATTACGTTAGTGCAAGAAATGCGAGTGAGTGTTTTATAAACGTTGTACTGAGAAGCAGCATTGACTACGGATCTCACAATTTTGAACCTCGGTCAAGTAATGAAGAGGTCACCTCCTTTTCTAAATTTTCATGCCACGTTAACGGGAGGATTTGTGACCTCGACAGATTTAACATGCATCAACCCTGCTAAACAGTGGGTGTACGTAATGCAAGACAAGTCGAAGTTTGAGTGAAGGGAATAATTAATTTTTTCGAACACCCCTCAAGAACATAAAATTGAAGATTCGACACTCCCACCCCCCACACCAAAGAGCAAAACAGAAATTGTGCAAATAAGTTAAAAACATTTCATATGATAATTAAACAAATTAATATTTAAAACTTATGAACCAAAAAATGAAAATATCTGTTAAAGTATTAGAAATTTTTTTAAGAGGAAGCCGAGTGAAAGAAAAGCAAACATTTAGAATAACGGAAATAATTTAATAAATAATGTTCTGTACTTTGGAATGGAATAGTACGTGTTTATATCGGTAGCTATTGATGAAACTATCATACTTCAGTGAATTACGTAATAAAAAATATGGTAACAAACCAAAAATAAGAACATTCAGAAAATAAATCACAGAAGAAAAAGAAAGTGAACATAGAAATCATCTTCAATTTAATTGCAAACAACCAAATAACACATAACTAAACAACAAAAATGTTATCAAAGTTATCGAAAGTCTGAATAAAAAGAGAAATATGAGCAATGAGTTACCAAAAATTTATCACAAAAGTAAGAACTCTAAAATAAAACGTAATGTAAAATAATTATTAATGGCACGCCATCATAAATAATGCTGAAACCTTATTAAAGACTACGAAAACAAATGTAGAAAGAAGTTAATTATCTAATCATATAAGAAAACTTTAACTAATTACAAAATTGTAAAACAAACATTTCTATTAACACAAATTTAAAAACATATAAAATACTACACGTGACGTGAACACTAATCTGACGTGCGTTATGAATTACGTCTATTATCGCATTTATAAGCAATGAAATTTTAATTTTTTCTTAGATAATACATCATTAAAGTGAATAAAAATAGAAAGTAATGTAATTTTAGAGTTTATTTCATTGAATTATGTGATTTAGATACCCTTAAAGGGCAACAAAAAAAAAAATCTTTCTAGCAAAATATTTCAATTATTTGGAAATTGGTCTAACTCGTTTTGCACGTAATCACTGTTTTCACTGTTTCATACTCATCATATTCTTAACAAAATTTTCCGAAGGAGATATTTAAGATTATTGTTTACCTGAAACGCAATATATCCATTCACATTATACTTTCAATAAATCTTTATTAACTATACATCTAAACAAACACAAAGTTAAATGTCTTTTATCTCTTTATAAACACAATGGCGCAAACGAAGCGTATACTTTTTAGAATTCTCTGTGTTTGAAGAATTTATTTGATTAATTTTGAGATTAATTTTTCATTGTAGAGAAATAACTTCTTTAATAAAATACAATTTCTAGTTGTTTACCAAACCCTTACATTTCGTAGAATCTTAATTAAATTCTTATTTCTTACATATTTAGCAGTTGCATACTGATTTGCTGCTAATATCCTGAAGAGATTTCTAGGAGTAAAATGTTTATAATATTGGCTTTGAATATATTGCATATTATTTCTTTTTTCATTTTTAGTGTGAGTCACCAATATTTATATGCTAAAATATCATTAAAAGCGTTTTCTATTTTTCACATATTTAGTGGTTACACACTTATTTCCTGCTAATATTTCGAAGAAAATTTTAGGAAGAAAATATTTAAGAATATTACTTGCTTAGAATATGGCACATCCATCTTTTTTGCATTTCTAGCGTGAAAAATCATTAGTAATATATATAAATAATATTAAAACCTTTTCTCTGTATCTGAAAGAAGCGAAGAATTCTAAAAAAAAGCATGAACAGGTTATAAAGGAATTGGATTAGTTTCCTCTTAGGAATTAAACGAAACAACAAAGGTTGATAGAATATCAAATTCCATTTAGCCTTTTGCTGAATGGTTTTCTAAGACTGTTACTGACTTTTTGATGATACTGTTAGAAATTCCTAGGAATAGATAACGTAAGATTCTAAAAGATAAGATCTGTCAAAATAATCCATTTATTGTGTAATTCTTCAAGTAACAAGTAGAAAATATTCACTGACGTTGTAAATATTTATCTGTTTTTCGCATATAAATTAAATTTGAGGAATAAATGTGAGAAAGGCAGTCTTAGTTATTTCCTTTTAACATTTAATCGTTTTCCTAGTTCTTATGTATATTAGTCTTTTCGTTTGTTTTCCTAGTTGCAAATATATATCTCTGTGTGTGTTTAATATTACATTTTTTGAGAATAATCTAATTTTTATATTAAGGTAAGAGCAGCCAATTTAACAATTTCTAACACAAAAAACAAAATTAAATTATAAATAAAATGTGCATCAAGAAATAATTATTTTAAAACTATTACATTTGACAGAAGTCTTTTAGATTAGTCATTTTTTGGTATAATTCCTGAATGTAAATCTTTTTAATTTATTAGCCTCATGCATAATAATAGGACGAAAGACTGATTTAAAATGAAAAGCAATCTCACTTGAAGTGTATAAAAAAGGGAAATAAATACATTAAATCTTTTTAGGCCAGAGACCACAAAAATTATTACTATTCAAAAGATCGAAAAAAAATCCAAGAACATTACCAACAACAAATATATTGTATTATATAATTTATATACTATTAACACAATATAAATTTATAATACTTCGAAGAAAAAACATTAAATAAAGAATTTAGCTGATTATATTACATCCGTTTTACAGTTTGATATTTGCCATGATTTCTGCAATAAAATTTGATTCTAAATTGTCGATAGTAAATCTATTCTTGCATCTTAATTTATTAAGGAGACATTCCATACTATATACTAAAATCTCTTATTTTTGTCTGATGTGCTGGAAATTCAATAATAGTTTAAATATGCTTTCATATAACTAATATAAATTTTTACAAAACTATTTTTAACCTTTTAAGGTATTAAAAATTAGTGTGCTTAATTTTATGAAAATATTTAAATTGCTGTTTGCAATTTAAAATTTAATATAAGGTATTGAAAAGGAGAAAAAAAATGGAGTTTTACAGTGCTACTTTCTTCTGAAGAAACATTCCAAATTCTGTTTCTTTGGGGAGTGGGACATTTAATTGAATAATCAAAGTAATAAAAATACATTTATCATTCTTTTTTGTTATACAATAATAATTGTATTTTATGTTATACATTACAAATAAATTTTTAAAATATTGTGATGGCTTTTAAGTAAAATTTGAATTGTTAGGAGCAAGCGATAAAATAAGCTTTAGATTTCAAAAATGTCATACTTAAAAATAATTTTAGCGTTACATATGTTGGGTGAACTGTTTACGATAAAAATTGTTACGAGAATATTTTTCGTAAATTTAATCTTATTAATATCTCGAGTCCCTTTCCTTATTAAAGTGTTTCTTGATTATTGTATATTCACACAATAATATTTGTGTTTTCTAAGCATTACTTAACAGTCATTTTTACTGACAGCCATAAAATTTTTGCATTAACTTAATCCTCTTGCTCACCTGGATCTCATATGAGGCTTTTACAATAATTTAAAGAAACAATGATTTCAAGTCATTTTTCTCTCAATTTCTTCCCTTGAGTGACATCTCTTATCCATTTAAGCCTCAAATAGAGCCTCAATTTGTTTTAGTATATTATAGCAATGACAGTAACAGTCTTGATAAATTTAAGTCTTTGATTTTGTGAAAGAAGTTAATATAGAAATAACATCACTTGTTTGTTACTGTAATATACTTCCAAATGAAGTAAGTAAAATTTTTCTTTGACATAAGACAAACATAAATTACTTACTTAAAAAAAAAGTTACTTACTTCTAAAAAATAAACTTCATATCCACTAGAAACCATAATGCTACTTATTAGGTTTAAAGTAACTTGTGGTTGTAAAGAGCAACTGCATTAAAAAATAAACTAAACAAGTTTATTAAGATTTCTTTAAAATATTTTTGTATTTTTCTTTTGTAAAAATGAATAAATAGGAAGCTAAATTTGTTATAAATTTAATTAAAAACTATTTTTGTTCCAAGTTATGCATGTCACGACAGTAAAATTAAACTGTATAAAATCAGACCGGTATTAGATTACTTTTCCACAGTCTTTGCTAACAGTTGCGACCAGGAAGAGTATTAGTTGGTGAATGAGATGATGATTTCGTTCAAAGGATAAGGAAGGTAAAACGTCAAACAATGCTTAAGACATAAGTCCCATTCATAAGGAGTAAAATTCTGGGTGTTAGCTGGAATTTCTGGCTATGTTTCTGCTTTTGAAATTTATCAAGGTGCAAATGCTAAATCTCAGGAACTTTGTAAAGAATTTGGGGCAGTTGGAGATGTTGTATTGAGGCTTTGTAATTTTATACACAAATGACTTTTTGACAATTTATTCACAACAATTCCTATTTTGAATGAAACTTGTTGAATGGAAAAAAATTTCAGCAGGAACAATACGTACAAATAGCTACAAATAAATTGAAACCTATAAAGAAATGAAACGTGATCTAAGAGGCTCATTTTCCATTACCACAAGCAAGAAAAATATAACAAGAACATGGTGGTTCGATGACTTAGCTGTTCATGTAGCCTCAACATTTCTTGGCGCAAGTCCTGTATGATCAGGGAAATTGGAGCAGGCAAGAAAAATGTTTTATCGAAATTCCATGACCAGATTCCACCGAAATGTATAGTAAAAATATGGGTGGAATAGAACTCATGGATTTCTTATTAGGTCTGTGTCGACATAAAAGATATAAGCTACGACATAAAAGGTGGTACTTCCGAATTTTTCCCCATATGCTAAGTGTTTGCTCCCTAAATCGTAGGATATTATGAAAATTAGATCCTGAAAATGAATTCTTGGATTTATTAGAATTTAAATCTTCCATTGAGAGTTCCCTTATTTATAAAGGTATTTCGACTCAGAGCAAAAAAGAAAGACAGACCAAGTGCATTGTAGGATCCACCAACAAACAAAAGCTTAAAAATTCACGTTCTTGCTGAATTGAGAAGAGATAGTGGGGAGCATTACCCGCCAAAACTGAAGAGAAATATGCTGTCAAAAGTCACTTATCTAGCTGTGCTAAGAAAACTAGATACATCTGTTCTCGATGCAAGGAAGCACTATGTCCTGAGTGTTTCCAGGCTTTTCACTCAAGATAATTTTTCTAATATATCAGCCATTTCAGTGTATTAAGTAATAATTGCTAAATTATCTTTTAGAATATTAAAATAAATATAAAAATTGGCTTGAATTTTTCTCCTGTAAGCTTCCTTTAATTTTTCTGAATAGGCATGCTTACAACCTTTTAAACTTAAGGGCTCCAAATGAGGCTCCTCAAATTTAGCATAATGGATCAAGTTGAACAAATAACTTTTTTTCTCTACATAATTTAAAACAAGAATTTAGGTATATTAATTCATAGCATGATTTTTCCTTTGTTTTTTTTTTCATAATTCGTGAGCGGGTAGTTAAAACAATTTGAGAGTTACCTGTTATTTCATTTATTATTTCTAGATCTATTTTACCAATGTTTTTTAAGAAGAAAAAAAAATCACTATTTGTTTCTTCATAAGCCCACAAAACATGCTATAATTTAAAATAACGCTTTGTCTAAAATCTTGTATAATATTTTTTTTATCAAAAAAAAAGGAAATAAATTTTCAAAAAAACCTAGGCACTCGTTAAACAGTGCATATTTCAAAATATATAAGAAATAATTAAGGTTGTGGATCCTCTTCCATATTGTGAAATATCAACAACTCTGCTTTTTTTTTCTTTTCAAAGGAAAGGAAACTTCCGTTTCATAAAAATATTTCACACTACTCTGCTCTAGGATCCACATCACAAAATGTACTGTATTTGAATTTATCTTACTTCAAGGAGAAATAAAAGAGAAGTTTGAATGTACACTCCTCTTTCCCATTTGGAATTCTTCAGAAGGACTTCTTCGTATCACTTCTTCCTCAATTCTTCTGGAAGAAAACTGCACTTTTTATGCTTTGATAAATATGTACCTTAAAAGAGAAGTTAGCTTCTCGAAATAAATGGTTTGAGCTCAAAGGTTTCTAAAATTTTTGTTCGCAAAATATTTCCTGCCCTTTCTATTTCCGAAACGTCGAGATTTCCAACTAACCCTGCTTGCAAGCTTTTGGATTTAATGAGCTATTTTTTAACTTCTTCAGAATGATTAAAGAAAATTTATTTATATATATATTCTAAATTTATTTTTTTGTAAATTTTTTAACTGTATTTTTATCTTTTAAATTGTAAAATTTGCAATTATAAATATATTGGCTAAACTTCTAATTATAATTAATCGCCATAGGTATGTAACAAAAAACTTGAATAAGCTGCATGAAAATAATAAAACTGAAATTGGGCACTTTCATTTATGTGGTTTTGACAATATTGAGGTGAGTACAATCAAAATGGTTCCTTATTTTCAAAAAAAAAAAAAAAATATAAAAAAAGATTGTGGTGGGAGAAATTAAGAAATTTTTTTAATTGATTAATATTATACACTAATACCACGCACATTATGGGTTAAATATTATGTATTTTAATATATATAAATAAATGTTACTTCTAAGCAAAATTATCATAAATAATTTTATTATAAGAGTGATCGCGTCAAAAATATCAGGTAGATAATGACAATGGGTTTAAGAGAAAGGAAATAAGGTAGAGATAGGGAGAGAAAGAACATGATCAAGAAAGATATGAAAGAAAAAAAATTCTTGAGTTTTGAGATAATTTTGTGAAAAATGATAATATTAAGAGCATTAAATATATTTTCTTACATTATAAAAAGAAAATTTTATTTAGTTAGAGCCTTTATAACATGATGATAAAATTAAGAGTATGTGTATTCATTTAATTAAGAATATAACGATTTGTTCCATAAATATGATATGAAAGATTAATACTTTAAGCGGCAAAAGTAGAACATTGTATTACTAATGTTAAGAAAAATTAATTTTAATAAGCCTTTTAATAAATATAAAAAAATTAATCCCTACTAAATATATATGTATCATTATTAAAAACAATTTTAAATATAACAAAAGGAAAGAACATATTCTTTTTAATTATAATGATAACATTTTAAAAAAATGATATTTATAGTGTATTATTTACAAAGTTTATATCAGTGAGAAATATCAACACATTATTACCAGTAATATCGATATTGCTGATGATAAAATATTAAGAGTCAGCATGTATGATGAAACTAATTTCATACTTAATATTTCAAAAAATATTTTTTGTGTTAAGATACTAATGAGTTCAGGTATTGATAAATTTATTGCTAATTTAGCAATTAAATATGATTTTCTACTGAAATTTGTAAACAGTTTAAAATCAGTATTAATTATGATTTTAAAATTTAGTCTTCAGTAATTTAGACAATAATAATGGAGATATCTGTTTGAAAGATTTAAAAACTGATACTATTAATCTCTAGGACAGATTTAAATATTATTTATGCAGATAAAGTTCATAATACGAGTAATTATGCTATTATATGTAAAAAAATTCTAACTTCAACTTAACTAATGAGCAACTTGAAAAAAATAATTTCTTCAGTGTTGTGAGCAGTAGTCTAAAAGAAATGTCCAATGGAATTATTACATTTTAAATGAAAACTTTTGTCAATATTAATGTATTGTTAAATTACGAAAAAAAATTTAGTTATGTCTAAGCTTGATAGATGGCGTTAATACCTTTTCATTTTCTTTCATTTTTAAATTTCGTATTTAGTTAGTTATGTCTTTTAATAAAGTTTTAATCTAATAATCTTTATTCTGTTTTTTTAAATAATTATAATAGTTTTTTCTGTGTAATAGTAATAGTTTAATAATCATTATTTCATGAAAGTTATGTGTGAGCATTGGAAAATTGACTGGTTGATTCTAGAATTTAATGATTACATTTTGACAACAGACAGATGCTGTTTATTTTCACACGGAAAAAATGTATTGTGTAGTAAATTTGAATACTATTTTAAGTTTTTATGCTTTTTCAAGTCTGTGCGTGATTCGAAATTCAGCATTCATGGTTTCTCAACATATAAATGAATTTTTCTTCTAAAATTAAATTAGTTTTGAAAGTAAATTTCTATATGTGTGTTCATTTTTGTGTGTCTTTGTACACTGTTTTTGTAATTTTTATACACGTAGTGAGTTGAACATGAAAACGTTTTGTTCTATTTGGGTTACTTTCATAGTTTTTATAACATTTTAATTTTGAATGTTTCATTTAGTTTAAATTTATTTTTATTGATTTTAAATTTTGCTTTAAATACTTCCAATTTGTATTTTTGGTTTATAATCCTTTTTTAATTAAATATTTTGTGATGCCTATATAGTGTGGTTAATAATTCTAATTCAGCGGCTCTGTCTATTTATACCTTGAAGACCGGATGTGACGTCACATAGAAAGTTCTCCAATATTTCGGTCCTATTCTGGAAACTTCTCGACGAAACTAGATTTTACTTAAAGATTCGTGATGCCAATTTTTGTCTCCAAATTTGTCGCCAAGGCCGGGGGTCAAATTCCTGCTTTTCCCTTTGGCGTCCAGATAGCCTGTGAACGTCTCTTAGCAACCATACTATCAGTATTGCTGGGAAGCAACATTTCATATTTGTAACTATATATATATATTACTCAGTTATTAAATGCTTGATTTTGTATCTCCTAGCAGACCGAACATGTGAATTTGGCCTGTCATAAGAGCAGATTCAACAGTCCTTTTACCTAACGATGTCAATACGGATATAGCTTCAGTTGAATTCGAAAGGATCGAGTGATTTCACTGTCAATGATTTCTTACGCATCAATTAATATAGATCGAATGATTTGATAGTCTGTGACTCCCTGCGTGTCAATTAATATGAATCATGTATTCAGTGTTGTTTACATATTTGTGTTGTGCAGTTTCATTGTCTCACGAATTTGTAAAGAATTTGATGTATAAAAATAAACAGATGCATAACATGTCTGTTTATGACTTAGCCGGAATAAATCAAAGATAAAACTAATTGTCATATATTTGCTTTCATGGTAGAGATTGCATTTAAATAAAAATGAATTGTGACCATTGTAAATACGTTTCATTTGAATTAATATCTAAAATACCTGATTATTGCTGAAAACCATTTTATAATGAATTTTCAATAATAAGTATTTAAATATTCTTCGAATGTTTGCAATTTTCATGTATTAGCACAAAAATCTTTCGATAAAGTTTGTATGTAAGAGTTTTATATATATATATATATAACACGGCATCCATTGTATTTTTAAATTTATTAGACGATTTTCATAATTTTTGTTGTAGCTGAACAGCTTTATGTATCCTCAATGCCAGTGCTATTCACTTTCCTTTATATATTTCCATTCCTTTTCAATACTTGTGTTAACGTGTGACTAATCGAGCAAATGCGTTGGAAAATTTTGGTTTTTGTTGTTGATACCAGGCTTTAATGGCAGTATTCATCTCGGTGTCAAACCTAAAGTGCTGTACCTTTAAATCCTCTTTCATCTTCTTGGAAGAGGAAAAAATTACAAGGTGGAAGATTGGGTGCAGTAATGTTTTCCTGCTTTGACTTTTAACTTCATGCATATCATCATCTTCTTCAATAATCAGACCATCTTAGACGTTTGAAAACAAATAAATTAAATGAATTACATAGAAGAAACATGTAGCATTAGGTACACGAAATATATATATATATACAATTATAAATCAGAAGAGTAGAAAAATAAACGAAATATCAAGAAATTAGGAAATTTAAAAATCCTTAAAATCCTTTTGAAAATACAAGAATGGAGAATAATTTGTTTAATGTTGTAACAGACTTTAAACTATTAAGTTGGGGTATTCTAGAAATATAGGTTAACTATTATCATGAACAAAATACATTATTGAAAATGATTATAATACAAAAAGTACAAATTAAAAAATTCTAAAAAATGAAATCCAAAAAATGAAATTAAAAGAAATAACACACAAAAAGTGAAAAATCTTTAATAACCAAATTCTATAAAACCGGAATTTTGTTATGCGCATTTCTTTTTATAAAACAACGAAACATTTTTGTCAAGTCATTTTTATGTTGTATAGCACAGCGATGACAGATAAAGTAAAATATTCTACTTGAAAAGTTGTTGTGAGGCAAAAATTAAATTAAATGGTCATAGAAATTAGAATCTTGTTAATTTTTTTTAAATATAAATATATTTTGTTCATAAAAGGTGCCAAATATTTTATTAAGAGGTTCCATACCTATATATTTTAAACTTCGACTCTACTTTAATGATAAAAACGAATATTGTTTATTATAGGATATTAATAGTTTTTTTTAAAAAAAATTGGTAATTAGGCTAATTTCTTAAATGGAATTAAATTGAAGACATTGCATTAAATTCTTAGTATTGTCTTAATTAATGAGCAAGTCATATTTCTATAAATCAATTTACTCTGTTTTTAACTAATACTGTATTTTATCTTCCTCTTTAGGATATGGAAATGCCTATTTATTTCTAGAAATTCTTTCAATTTTCGTTTGAATATTTCGTTTTGAGTCTTTATTTCTATAAATTTTTGTAAATAATGTTTACATTCTTGATTTCTTGCTATTTTTTAATTTTTGTGAATGATAACTTTTATTCTTTTATTATTGTGCTCTTTTGTACTTTAGATATTTCCAATTTAGACGTCCAAATTGCAAAAATGAAAGCGTGGTACCATTGTACTAGTTTAACCCCTTAAATTCGGTCTTCAGCCCAAAATTACTTTATGACCTTCATTTTTTACGTTTCATTCATTTTTCTAATTTGATTCAACATTTTTAAAAAATATTTTGCTTATTAATTTTTCATATAAAGATTTTACAAACCGACTCTATTCACGGGACTAGGTTATTAGCTCAGAAAATCGTTTCCAAACACTTTAGTTTTCTTCATGCTTGAAATAAAAATGCTCTTTTTATGTTATTATACTTTCATATAACAACTTGAAGCAGCATCACTATATGAAGATTTAATAAAAAGTTACGTAAAAATGATCTTTGAAAATTAAGAAATTTTTTCAAGAAAAGCATCTTTAAAATTTTTTCATGGTTATTTCCTGCGCTATTTTTATTACTATCCATTGTAGAATTTTCATAGCATAAGGCATAAGAATAATCTTCTAAGAATCACATCACTTTGAAACTCAATGCAGTACTGTTCTTATTTCATTTTTTAAGAGCAGAGTGCTTTCTTGGAAGTTTTTATTAATTATATTCAGCTAATTAATTAATATTTTCTCGTAACGAAACTTATTTTGTCTTCTGAAGAATTTTGTTTTCGTTTTTGAATGATTCAAGCAAAACAACGAGGATTGTGTTCTAGTTTTAATGATTGTATTTTATATTTAAACAAAAACTATTTCTACCATGAAAGAACATAAAGTTTAATATTACTCTCTTTACAAAAAATAACTATTTCCCGAATAGTTGTAATGAACTTTATTCTGTTCTAAAGATCAAAATTGTTTTTCTTAACTACTTCAAAATGAAGTCATGCGAGATCTACTAGTTTTTATTCTAATTATATAAAATAATATTAATTAGCTTTGATGATTTAAAATAAAAATAAAAATAAATTATTTCCAAGAATTTTCGTGAGCAATTTCCAGAAATGTTTTCTTTGGAACGATGTTTCTTTTCATTATGTAAATAGATAAAGATCCCAGAAATATAAAGGTATTCAGATAATAGATATTTTTTAAAAGTTTCTTTGATAAGTTAATTTAATCATTTTGAGTTTATGTTCAAGCTTATTTATGGAAGTTAAATGTCATTTTGATTTAAATATTTTGTCCCTCATTAAATTTTAACTAATTTTATAAAGTTATATTTTTGTTTGACCAGGTAATGGATTAGAGGTCTTATGATTTTATCAATTTAGAATAGAATTAAGGAAGTATTCAATTTTTATAAGAATTGCTTTGTATTTTAAATAAGAACTAAAAACATTTTAAATATTTTAATTATTATTTTTATTTAATCATAATATAACTAATTTATTATTTATTTTAACTTTTATATAACTACTATTTGTAACTTAATATGGTTTAATGTATGAATTTTGTCTTTTAATGTCTAACATACAAAAATAATGGTTTATATATAATCTTTGATTGTTCAACATATAAGTTGTGAAAGAATTTATAGGAAAAATTAAAAAAGATGTTAGAGTATATTGTGAAATCTTTCGCATAAGAATGTTAACTCTCAAGCGAAGTTTTAATTTAGAAACACAAGAGCTGCGCATGAAAGGAATTATAAATTTGATTGCAACTTTGTTGTCAAGCTCTTCTTTTTCTGTTTTCACTTTCAAGGATGTCTAATGTTTCTCCCTAACTTGGACCGACAATGAATAAGCTATCAACAATTACTTCGTCGACTCTGCAAATCATGTATACTTCGCAACGTATTTAAAACAATTATTTTAAACATAGTTATCATGAAGAATTTCCTATAGGTACCACTGTAACAAAGAATTTAACTTGCGTGAATTTTGATATTGATTAAGACCACGGATACAGTAATTTAAAATATATTTTAAATGCTGAAGAGAACACTGAGACACACAGCCAAAATAAAAATACTCCTTTTATTCAGGATTCACCCTTTGTTAATGACTGACGATAAAATAGAATTACCTAAATTTTGCCCACCTGTCGGTACTTTAGAGATTAAAATGAAAAAAAACTGAAAGAACAAAAATATACTAATATAAACAGTTTATTAAAAAAATTTCGTTACATTTAAAAATGGAAGGTTTGATAGACTATAGACCAAAAAAGAATTAAATCGTTGATTACGAAATTTTAACTAATTTTTGAGTTTTAATTTTTAATTAAAAGTAATAAGCCAAATGTATTGATTGATCTATTTACAGACATTCGATCAATAAATTAAAACTATTCACAATAATAATGGAATACCTTTTACATCTGCATAAAAAAGAGTTTGGGACGTTTTATAGCATTAATGAATATAAAGAGACATTGTTTTTTTACAAGAAAGAGACATCACAATAATTATACAAAAGAGACATTACACATTTATTATAAGTAATATATATATATATAAAAGAGAAAACACACCGGTTTATGAATGATATTTTTTAACAGAAAAGAATAAAATATTTTTTGTAATTGAAGCAATTTTTCAGCTATACATATCTTTTATTCTTACGGGAATATGAGGGGACATATACATGCTGGAAGACAAATACACTTCGTTATTTGTTAAAAGAGTACAATGTAAAATACATGCATATTCCTTTCCTTCTTATGTCTTTATTTTATTATACTCATTGCTTTAAACACTGTGCAACATCTTTTATGTGATTATGTAATGATCAAAGTTTTCAAACAAATGTAAAATTTTGTTCTATGCAAAGTTTTTCAAATTTTACCACTGAACGGGCTAACTTTTTAAAAAATAATTATTTTTCATATCTTCCATACAAAAGCTTTTGATAACTAAATACACCCTCATACTCTTCGCCCAATTTAAATTCTGTTTCAAGATTTTCTGTAGAAAATATAGCTTTTACCGAACAAAAAAAATACCAACTTTTGATAACAAAATAAATAAAATGAACTATTATGCTATAGAAATCAAATTAGAATCAAGCAAACAGTGAAATACAGTAATAACAGTTATATTCTTTTCACAAATAAAATTAAAGCAAAAGATGCATAGTTAAATTTAATATATTTTAAGTTAAATAAATTATTGTTCCCGGAAACAGAAAATGAAATAAATCTTACATATTAATCTCTGTTCTTAACATTAATACTCAATGAAACGATAGTAATTCATATTGAAGCTATTGTGAATCGATTGGAAAAAATAAAATAAGATAAAACATTAGATTCGTTAACATTTAAAGTGGATTTCCCAATTTATTTTTGAAAAGTGGGCAAGGATGATATTTTGGAATGGTAAGAAAGCAAAAGTCCCTTTGGTACTAATACATGGATATCTTTTGAAAAAAGGTATACAAGGGAAAAACGAATTTCTTAAATAACTGAGTTAAATAAATATTGTTATTCAATGAATATAATGTATAAGAAATCGTCTCTGAGTAATAAATATACTGATTTACTACAACTATAAAATCAGTGATTTATATTATATAGATCTCTCTTTCTAATATAAATCGTCGAATTTAATCTCGTTCACGCGCAACACGAAAGAAAAACTTCTCATAGTTACTGATTCAATTCTTAACACGTAGAACCAATTCCTTAACGTCAAACCCCTGGGAAGAAATTTCTTTTCCGTATTAAGTTGTCCCCTGGACATTTTCGCACAGACAGAACATGAAACGTGACCAATTAACCACAAATTAAACTCAAACGTAGTGTACTGAATAATACATTAATAAATAATTTAATGTATTGATACATCGGAGAAGAAAACGGAAAATAAAAGTATTTCTTTTAATTAAATTTAATTTAAAAAAAATGTTCACAAACTGATTTGAAAATACTGCATTTTGCAGTCTAATTTTAAATGGATATTTATGTCTAAGAATCGCATTCTGTGTTTAAATCTATAGCTTAAAATACAGATAGTAAATTGAAAATAATTTCAAAGAATTAGTGCATCAATGAGAATATTTGAGCTAGAAAGTTCGTATGGATCTGGGAAAACATCTTTTCACATTAAAAAAAATACAGTTTTTTTTTTCTTTCTAAGTCCTTAAGAATGACGCGTTCCTCACATCCCAAACAATCATCACCATAACTGTTCCTACTGGTGAAACCCTCTTCGACTTCTTTGAAACAAATTCATCTGATACGTTACATTCTATGATTGTTTCTTGATTTCCGGTGTATAATGACAGAACCAAATCTCATCAACGATGATAATTCACGTTATATGACCATAGCAACTTGACAGTGCAACAATCAAAATTTGATTTGGTAGCCATAGATTGCCAAATCAAAACTAACTTATGAATCAGTGCCAAATTTGTTTTAGCTCATTTAACAGATGGCAGCACCTAATGGTGAAACCAATTTTCCTTAAAAATGCCATCTTTAAAAACAGGCACTTTTTCATCCTTTCTATGCAGTATTGAGCAAAGATTTATTAATGAGGATGATCTTCCGCTGGTATCTTACTCTCGTAACTTCCATGTCCCTAAATTCTAATAAAATTTAGCTTCATGAGACAAACTTTTCTTAAAATCAAGACTCAAATTCTTGACTTGAATATTCAGCATCTATGAAGTTGGTGATCCTAATCACTATGTTATCCTTCTCATAATCGATAACAAAATAAAGTAAATGCTAGAGTTAAAGCATTCTTCTCATGTTATTTACAAAACTATAAGGGTAGTAATTACTGACGGAGTACTGAATTAACAGAAACTCTTCTTTGAATACAAAAGGTTTTATAATTGTTTTATCTCAATTAAAACAGCTAGACTTAAAGCACTTTTGTTCATTCTTTTTTTGCTTAAAATTCTGAATGATTCACAAGCTCATTCAACTAGTATTTCATGAACGTTTTTTTTAAAATAGAAATATATAAATATTTGATTAAAGTTGCAAAACTTAAAATTGGGATGACTGTTCATTAAGTGACTTTAATTTTATTTATTTATTTTTATTGAAACTGCAGTAGAATGTCCGGGTTAAAATGCATCTATATAAAATAGAAAAATATAGTTTGATAAACATTTTTCGTATGTTTATGCGAACAAATGATTTTGATACACCTTTTATATTAATATTTCATGCTCCATTATGTAATAATTATCAAGATATGCATTATAAAATGAGAATAATTTTTCATTAAAAATTCCACATAATAATCAAAGGTAACATATTTACGATGCCTTAGAGTTTTACGTTTTATTCTATTGTCTTCGTACAATAAAGATGCAGATAATTTCTTTTTAAAGTATAACGAAATTAAATAAATCATTAGGAGTCTCATTGTTTCATTATGCTGACGATTAGCACCTATGTTGTTATGTAAACAGAGAAGAAATTGAAAACAGAAATTTTAAAAAAGTAATTTCTACAAATATATGGATATGATACATTCATAGATGTTATTTGAAAAAAGAAATTATTTTGAATCGTATTAAAACAGTACCAAGGATAGCAATTTTAATTCGATAATACAGAAAAGTGCTTTTACGAAAATTCAATTAAAATTTCTTTTAAAATAGTACATTGTTTCGACCTCATTATGTGAATTTTCTAAAACTAATTCTTTAATAATGGTCATTATGCTCGTAGAAAACATTATTATTTCAAAATCAAATTGTGTTAGAAATTTTCGCGAATACGTTTACATTTTATGCATTGATTCAAATGTGCCATTTCTGAAAAAAAATCTTCTAAAGGTCAAAAATTCTTGAGCTAGGATGTCAAATATATATAAAAAGGACAGCGACAAAAGACAAAGAGCTTAAAGGAGCTTTAATACTTTCCAAACTGATCTTATCTTCAGAGTCTAGACATCGTTTTCCTGTATTTAAAGATTGATAAATATTAGAGAGAAAAGTTCCGGCTTGGTTGAAATCAAATCTTTAGTTACTGATCTTTCATGAGACGAGTGTTGCAATTTTAGAGTGAAATTTTACAATTAAAGAATTGTTTCGTAAATAACTATAGAAAATTGATGGTAATAACAACGGATTTTTTACTTTGCACAACAATAATAATTACTACCATTTGCTTAAAACTAAAGCTATATTAGTTTAATAAAACTTATTAAAGTTTAGAGAAGTGAAGTCTGAGATCTAATAAAAGTTATTAATCGAAATCATTATAAAGTACCAAAAGGTTATTGGTAATATGAGCAATTTGGAGTTTAAGTATTAATTTCAAAGTTATTCAAGTTATAGAAGTTTCCATTTCTTTGAAAAAGAAGTTAAGAAACTGTAGCGATTTTCAAAGCCGAATTTGTCGAATAACTCTTATTGAAGACGAGGTTATCATTGTTTGCATGCCTTCCTAGCATGCCTTCCTTCCTTTTTTTAAAAATCAGGTAGGATTACCTTTTTTCCATGGATAGTTATGGGATCAAATAAGGGAAATGCACAGATAATTTTAATAGGTTTTTTTTTAAAAAAAATTCTTCAATAATATTGTAACATGGGCTATACTCAATTTATTACCCTTCAACTAGAATATGAGGTTTCTATCCGATTTTATATTTAAGTTCCCAGATTCTTCAAAATCAAGTGGAATATGAAGGAATTTAAGTAAACTTCGGTAGAGGAGGGAATATGTATAAGCAAGTTGTATGAAAGCGGCAGAGAATTGATTTGAAATAATTAGATTTCGATAATGAGAAGAATGTTAAAGTGATGTGCACGGAAGTATTCTGACGTATATAAAAGATTTGGGGAGATTAGGATTCAACAATTTTGAATCAGTTGCAGGAGGTACTCGCATCTTATTCCGGTAAGAGCATTCTTTGACAGACTATAGAAGTTGTTAGTACTCGATGAAATATATTGTTTGCGGAGAGCATCTCCCTTATTTTAGGAGTAATAAAGATACTTTGGATATAACTGTCTATTTTAATTAATTAGTCTGTGCTTGAGGTTAAGCACAAATCTAGATCCTGTGATTAACTTTAAGATGACAGGAGCTAAGGAAATAGAATAACATTACAATATGTGAAAAATCGTCTTAAATTGTTGATGTTTCATGAATAAATAACGGTGTTTTTGGAAATATATGAGTGCAAGTAACACGACAACTGTTGAATGAATTACCTTTACTAAATGCAGCATTACCAGTTTAAGAACTTTTTGTTTCTTAGGTTTATCGTTTTTAATATAGTGAATATTCTTTGCTCTTTCCCATCATATAAGGTAGGATTAACATATCACCAAATATCCTGAAGATTTGGGAGAACTAGAATCAAGAGTACCAGGCCTTGTTTACATATTTTTATTCATTTAATTTCAAATAGAAATGCTATGCTCTTAAAAATAATAAAATTGTGTTTTTTTCATTGCTCTGTTTGCTTAAGTGGAGTAAAACCTGATTAAAATATATTCATCTCGAAAAATAGGTAAGTGACCGTAATATCTTCATTGGCCATACTATTTGAAAAAAAAATGTATTAATTTTTTTAAATTTCAAAGTAAAAATTCAAGTGTAAACCATAATTCGTTTACATGCTTAATAATAAAAAAATAGTAACTAATAGACATGTTTTTCACAGACATTTTTTTTTTCAATTTTATCTCAGTCATAATAATTTTAATTTGAAATAAAAGTGGCAAAACTCAAAATATAAAATATAAGTAATTGAGCTGTAGTTGAATGTTTATGAGCTGCATGAATGTAATTTTCATATAAAAGTATCGCACTATTCACCTGCAACTAAAAATATTAGTGCACCAATTAAGGTAAAGTAAGAAATTATTTTCTATTCATACACACGCATACACACATACACGACACCCTCACATCCTTTTTTAAATTTTACTACCAATTTTGACTCAATGAAAAGCGTTCAAATTTATTTCAAATTTATGAGTATTCATAGAGCAGTATTCTCATCATTCATGATAAATGAAATTTACTGAAGCATGAGTGGCTTTTAAAAGTTTATTAAATCTTAAAGCAGTCTCTAGAGTTTAAATTATTCTTACAAAACTTCAACAAAATATTTCATTTCTGCCAAAGCCTATTCTTTATAATGAATTCTTTTGAAATGTAATGGTCTCTTACCTACATTATTATACATCCTTCTATTACTTTTTGATTATATTTTCAAGTAACGTAAAAATGAATTTAATTTTCAAAATTTTTTCTAGAAATAATAATTTAAAGGATCAGGGTAATTACTTCAAGCCTCTTGAATTAGTTTATCAACTTCAAAGCAACATAGATCGAATTAAAAAGTAAAAAATTTAGGCCAAATTCTTTCAAAATAATTTTTTGTGTGCTGTATATTAGTTTATTTCATTTTCTATTAGTTTGAAATCCTCCGAGAAACATATTTTTTAAAAATTACTCTTAAAGCATGTACGAAACAGGAAATCTCACATAATTAACTCCATAAAATTGCACAAACATTTAATTGGATTACTAAGTATTATTTTAAATTAAATGATTTATTTTATTAAAAAGGATCATAAGTGTGATATTTATCAGCTATTTCTTAGAATAATTTAGAGCTTATTTAATACAAATGTTTGAAAAAAAAATAATTGTTTTGTATTAACGTAGTGCTAGAGCAACACGTCGACAACAGATTTCGCAATTGTGAAACATGTTAAGGAGTTTCCTTAGCGAGAATCTTAGTTGGAAAGCTTTCGCAATACGCTGTATGGAGACTGCGGTCCAATTTAATTTAACTGGAAGTTGCCCCCACCCCTGTTATTTCAGATGATGATCTTTGGTATAGAGATCAAGGATTCAACCGAACATAGTGACATACAATTATCAAGATTCAACACGAAAAATGTCATCGGATAACCTCATATTTCACTAGATTACCACGCAATAAATTCAACTAACATAAAAAAAATAATAATTCTAGCCCAAAACCCTATTTCAAGACTAAGCCCTATTTCTAGAATAATTTAGATTCTTTGGTTTTTAATGGTGATGCTACTATATAGTATGAAGTTTAGTATGAAGATATCTAAGGGGGTAGTGAAGCACCATCTGCCATAACCCCTGTCAATACTCGCAAGAACTCCCTGATAAGTTTGATTAATACTAAAAATAATCGAATGCAAGTTTCAACAAATATTTATAAAACTGTTTTCTATGCGAGATCAGTTCGCTTTAAAAATTTACTTTCCCCTAATACTAGTACATGAAAGAATAGTAGCATGTGCAGTGCATCACATAGAGTACCATAATTAGTGCACTTAAGGCAGGTTGGATCAACAAAGCTTATATTTATATTTTACCCAAGTCATGACAAAATTGAAATTCTTGCCTACATGCTACTACACATTTCTAAGGGTCATGTTAATCATTTGGAGTTTCCTACTATTCTTCTCAAAACTAGATTATTGTTTTTAGTTGCATGGAATAAAAAGCATTCGAAAGACTGTAAAAAGGAATATTTCTCCATGATTACATTATTTTTTTTTCGTAAGTACTTTTAGTATTTAACAAAAGATTGGAAACTCTCACAACTACTCCATTGATTTCAAGAGCGGAGTCGGTGTTTTTTTCCCTAGAAAGGAGGCAGTGAGTATTTTTTTAGAAGGGAGCAATGAGTGACTTTTTTTTTTTCTGGAAGTGGGAGGTTAACAATTTTTTTCGAGAAAGGGGCGGTAGATTAAAAAAGATTAGGAACCTCTGATTTAGAACCTATTTATTTTAATCACAAAAATAGAAGTTAATTGCAATTGAAATTTCTCATGAAGCATTTTGGGACTGAAAAGCTATAAATAATTAGATCATTGATTTTCACTTATCGCAATAATCTTTTTCATAAAAGAAATCTTGACAAAAATAATACTTTTAATATAATCTTTAAAATGAAAAGAATTATTGATAATTTTCATTAAAATAATTTAATAATCAAATTTCCTTTCAGTAATTACATTAAATATTTACGATATTGTCTGCTTGCTTACTTGCCTGATTGTTTATTAACGTGACAATAGGAGGGCTAAAGGAGACGGATCTTATAATTTTGAATCAAGGTCAAATGATGACATCTGAGCCCATAATAACTAACTAACTTCCACACCTATAGGAGGGCTTGGAAGAGCGACAGATTAAACATACATCAGTCTCTATACATGATGGGTCTTTAGTGACATCAGGATTCGAACTTTCAAATCAACGATAACAATACTAGCCATGCGCTCATGACCTTGACCACTCGGTTACCACAACCATATTCATTTCATTTCAGAGGATGTTGAAGAATTTGTGTCATAATAGAAAATGAAGAAGTGCAGTCATATTAATATGACCATCAAAAGCCAGAATAGCTATATTTCGCAGCATCAACCACTGCGAGACGGTAAGTCAACGAGGTTCTAGAGATGAAATGGTTCAAAGAGATATGGAACCATGCAGACTCCAGTTCCAAGGTCAGCTGTCCTAGGTTGTGTTGTCGAGGATCTATGGCAGAAAAATCCGATCAATGTGGTATCACAGATTTATTGATTAGGCTTATGTTGAGGGAGTTTTGACGATAAGGTAAATCCCACCTAGTACTCTTCAAACCACTCACATAAATTGCGAGCTTAATACCCATTGTCCACTATAAGATGCCATTGTACAGAGGGAAAACAATCTACATGTGGAGGGGGGAGAGGGACATGGTCAGCATGGACAGGTGTATACTTCCGTTTATTCATCATGTCTTCTATATGTCATAATGCACCAAGGGAGTACCACGAAGACATTCCCTCAAACATAATTTTTTCTCGTCCAACATTTATACTTTGGTCAGTTATAGTAAGGAGTTTGTTGATGTTTCCTTCTTTATAAGGCAGCATCCATCTGTCTATGGAGCACTAGATGGGATTCATTGGAAAAAGCAACATGTCTCTTGCATCTTGGGATACAAATTACAGTTTTCGCTCCCAATAATCAACCATCAGCAGAGGTGCATAACCAATCGTCTACTGCAAAGCCCAATACGCATCAATGTTCCTAATATTTTCGTTGTAAATACACGTTTAGTAGTTCGTCGTTCACGTTCATCTGGGCAGTTAGTTGCTCGTGACTCTCCCGAATACGTCTACGTAGAAGTTGTTCATCTCTGTCATCTATGTACTGAGGTGCTCCATGCTTACCATGTCGCTGATGTTGGAGAGTCAATTTGAAATGGACGTACACTTTTACCTTGGCATCACGTAAACAGTTTAAAAATGAGCTGCGTTAGAAACGTTGCTATCCTTCTTTTGGAAGCTAGCGAGTATGTCCTAGACATCAAGTAAATAATTCTATTTCTACGTTACTGCAACGATTACAATGTTTCCCCCTTTCTTCTGTCACTTTTTATATACATTCCCTTGCTAATACTGCCACAAGTCTTCCGTGATTGGTTATTTCACATCGACGATAAATATCACCTCATTTGTAGTGTACTGCAAAATTTTGTGTCAGAATCGAGGGACGTCACTGTCACCTGACTTTGTATATTTCCCTCTGTTGCTCTTCACATCACTCCACGTATGGAATTGGGTGGTCAAATTGTTCATTGAACGTACACCATTCCGTATTATTTCGCACAACTAATGATTTGAACTCGAAGCATGATATAGAAATCGTAGGCCACAAAGCTCTCAATTTTGTAAATTGGGATGATTGATTTACATGCAAGCAGAAGTTATTTTTAATTGTTCCTCAAGATACCACTGTAAATAATTCCAACAAGAAATACACATCAAGGTGCATAATACTGTATTTTTTGTTATATTTTGTCTTGTGTGTCTCTACCTTTTATTTACATTTATAACATACTGAATGCTATCATAAAGAAATCAATTAGTAAAAAAATGTAATGAGATACGAAAGAAGTTGACTGATCACATCCTATATATAACCATATGAAATTGTTCACAGTATTACTCAAATGTAAATAAACAAGAACAAAAATAAATCACCTGGTGATTCAATGTCCTATAAGTTTTACAACATCTTACTTATATGTCCTTGTAAACAATATACTCAGAAAAAACGAAAAGAATATTTATGATTCTTCAGAATATGCAGTTTTCATTTTATGCGTATAAATACATATTTATGCAAAAAAAATGGTCACTTTTAGTGTAAGCATAACCAGCAGATTAATTTTTTAATGAAATTGTATAATTATTTTTCTCTCTCTTATCGTCGTTGATTAGATCTGAGGAGCTGTCCAAGTAAGAATGTGTGAATGAAGATATAACTGTACGACATTATTGGAGCTTTTTAATTCCTTCCCCCTCCCTCCGACCGACTGAATTTAAAACATTTCATCATAATGACATCAAAAGTTAGACCATGTTTTTATCAAACTTTCGTTTAAGTATAAGTTTTATGTTTTTAACTCTTTTTTATTTAATGCCAACAAGTATTTGGAAGATTATCCCGATTTAAAAATAGCCATTTTTTGATATTTCAGATTTTTCTCACAAATTTATTGCTTGAATATTTTCCAAAAATATTTGCATTTAAAGCTCATAAATATCCTTTCCAAAGCAGATATTTGACTTCAAATAAACAAAAAGAAGGAAAGAAAAAAACATTGTGAGAGCTTAGAGAAGAGACATTAGGAACGTTGAATAGTGGACATTCGGTTTTGAACAAAGAAAAGGAAATTTCCTTCCCAAAGCTCTTCTAATACAAAAAAATCGAACGGAAACATTACAAAAGGATGATTGATCATGAAGAATCTTGTTTTTATATTTGGAAGCTTTATTGAAGATAAAAGTCAGCAATCTAAGGAACCAAGGACAAATATTGAAAGGTCTGTTTGGTCTAACTTTCTTCTATGTATTGACATTATAGAGGTAAACAGTTTCCTTTAATATGTCACAATATTTGTACAACAGTACATTTTATTTAATGTTTTTTTTTTATCTTCACTGCCAATTTTAATTTAAAAACTCAAATCAACTATGCTATCCATAAGTAAACAACTTAATCATTATAAGATAAATTCATTGAAATCAGATAACTTTGAAGTATTCAAATCCATATTAAAATATAAGTTAAGAAGGGTAAAAAGTAAGAGAGATTAAGTTTTATTATTAGTTACTTTAAATTGTAACCACAATTTTAATGTGTACGATTTATTTTTCTTCATACGAGACGAGATTCTCTGAAGTTATTTGCAATCTTACGGAAGGAACTGAAGTGAATTACACTTAACAATGTAGTATATAAAGGATATTCGGAGTATTTTACATTAGTATTTCAATTAGACTATTATTTGGAATAGAATATCGTCAACCATCAGTGCAACAGTGATGCGATTTGGAATACGCCGAATTTTGAGTTTGGATTCGTTATAATATTTCACGAAAAATGATAGTGATTGAAAAAGCTCCAGCTTTTGAAGATAGATATAATTGCTTAGGAAGATATTGTTTCCATTGAGTGCTGCTATTTGTTAAATGGCGCTAAAATAAATATGACACAGATTAACAGGTTAGTTTTGAATAGGCAACCGCTTGCTACGAAGTTACCAATTAATTGCTGTTGCGTCAAACTGATGTTATTTTGAATAGAGTTGTCACCATTCATGAGACATTAATTCATCATTATACACTGGAAACCAAGCAACAGTAAAAACAATAGCCTTCTTACGGAGAATCTGCTCAAAGGAAGGTGGATGAAGAGGGTTTTTAATAAAGTTTTGGTGTCTATTTAAATGCGATTTTTTTTACGCATATCGACTTCTTTGGGAAAAAAAGCTTTCGCTAGAAAATACTGCAGTGAATTTCCCCGTTCTTCCCGTGGATACTTTTTGAATCATCCTTGTATGTAGTTAAAACTTGCACATATATTTTTACCATTTCGTATTCAAATTAATGAACAGTTCTCTCCATCTGAAGTTTAGAGTTATTTCTCTTTCATAAGTTGAATTTGTGAAATTGCTTGCTTAATAAAAGAGATGTTTCATTTCTTCAATTTAGTTTTTGAGTTAAACTGGCTTTCTACAAGCCTTGCGGCTTATCTAGTGATTCAAATAAGGGCAGACAACTAGCAAGTATACACAACAGATATTCTGAATGAATAACTTTAATTTGAAGTTTATTATAATGTAAATAAACTCGAAATTCTAATATTAATTTTGGGAATCATATCATTTCTATCGGAACTAAATTTGTCTAAAATTTTAACATTTGATAATATTCAATTACTTTACTACTCTCCAGCTGGATAAAATGAAGGATTTGTTTTTCGTTATTTAATCTTTCTATTTATTGTTTAATTTTAGCTGAAACAAATTTTTTGAGCGAGGAAAAAAGCATTTAAGAAGAAATTTATTTGTATATAATTCATCACTTTGGAATTCCTAAAAGACCATATCTGTTACAAATGTGCATAACCTTTTACACTACAGGTATACTCATAAGTCTATTTTGAAAAGCATTTGAAACTATTTTTCTTTGTTTTCATATAGTTACACAGATTACATATAGCTACAGTTACTAAAACTACTACACCGTAAAAATAATAAAAACTATTTGTGTGATAACAAAAAGTTGCAAACAGAATTGTTTGAGAAGTTGGGAGCTTAAAATTTCTTTCTTTCAATCGTAGTTGAGAAAATATTTAAATATTTAATATGTTTAAGCATTTTTAATCAATATTTAGCGTAAAAGGAAGGGTCCAAATCCCTTACTCTCTCTTTCATATTCGACTTCAATCGGCTCCAAGACAAAATCATTATTTTTATTTTTGTCTTGTACAAACGCATTATTCATAGAGGTTTGCCTTGCTTACTTCACTGAATGGTTGGGACAAATAATGATACCTCTGATTCAGGTAGCTTTCTATACCTTTATCTCCTTTAAAGTTGAATACATGATTCGTTCGTGGAGAGGGAAAGGATATTAGAACTGATAACTCACATGTATCACTTTTAACTAATGTGTCTGCAGTATGGTTGCCTGTGAAGTCTGCATGAGAAGGTATCCATTTTAGATGAATCTCTTGGACCAGAGAGAACCGTTCTAATTTATTTAAAACATAAATTTTAACTTTTATATTTAATTTTTTTAAAATTTAAAATTATAACAATATTCTTGTATTGTTCTGCACTTAACAATTAATTTTTAAATAATTGTTGAATGGAAATTAGACCATCTAATAAGTTTCAGATTACATTTTTGTTAGGAAATGATGGAATCAAATTGTGAACCATATCTATGGCAATTAATTCACTGAGAAACAGTTATGAATCCTTTCATGGATCTGTAAGGAGATTGATTTAATGTAAATTCCATTGCTGGAACAGACCCTTTTGATTTTGCTTCCATCTGTGAATATTTAAAGTTAATTCACGAGGATATAATTAATTCTTTCAAGAACCAATTACCTTAAATAAGCAGGGAAGATCGCATTTCTTGTTCACCCTCGTAGAGTGTTTGTCATGTAAATAAACCTCTGAAAGATCTTTAAATAAATCAATGCACTGTGACAGATAGTACTGAACCACAAAAGTGGAAATAAAATTATTAAAAACTTTCTGACTAAACGGACTGTTTCTCTTTAGCCTTTGATTATAGCATCAGCTCTTAAGAATAGTAGAAGTTTGAATTTGAGCAGATATTATTTAAGTATTTTACTAGACTGGAACTGCTCCGGAGACTAAATGGTTGGAAGTTAATCTTACGAAGAACTATGTTGTTTCGACAACTATTACGAAGACCAGTAATACGACGAGTTTCACTTAACTGGACTTTTTTGAGTCTTTGTGAATTGGTAATACAGACAGATACAGCAATAGATTGGGAAACCAAATTGCAAAATATTTTTAATAACTGTATTGTTCCTACGGGTGACAGAGTCAGATAAGTTATTTAGTCACAACTGGATGTCTATTTTAGAAGGTTGAGGAGTTTATGTGTTTCAGCACAAGACGATCATTATGCGTTTTGCAAGTTATTTCGAAATTTAACTCAAAACTTAAATATTTTGGGTACGTTTCCACTGCAAGAGGCTGATAATTTATAAAGACATTATATTAATAATTATACATTTTTCCAATGATTGTGAAGAAACCAACTATGAATTTCGTGGAAGTATTAAAATTCAGTTTGTAGTTTTCAACTAAGCTCCTTACGTCATCAAGGTTAAGATTAATGTTAATTCTTAGTCTCTCTAAATTGTACACACATATTATCTGAATTCTAGAATACAATATCGTTCGGGATTAAGCCTAATTTCTATCTCCTAAAAATAACTATCTAGATTTTAGAGATGAATAGGGTAAAGAGAGGACTGAATTTTTGTGTATCACAATGCTATTATAACAAAAGCTTGGATCGTGGTACATTTTTCTGCTTGTCGATGCCTTTACTAATACTTTTTACTATGTTACACAACTTATCATTGGACGATTTTGAATTGAGACTGGAACAAATTTCATTCCAGCTATTTCTTTTAATTTTTAAATGAATCTATTTGATTTCTGCATTGATTTTGTTTAGTTTGGCTTTAGCTAAATTTTTGTTAATGGTAGGTAGATCACACTGACAAGTTACCTTTTCCCTTCCTACAAAGGCTGAAGCATGTGGGATTTATGGGAGTTCTTCTTTTAATTGCCTCTAGGAATTGCCTTTTTGTTGACGCTAGTTATGATATTCTTCAGGGTAAGCCAATCAAAATCAAGACTATCAATAATAGTCTCCGTTTCAACTTCATTATCAGATAAAATAGTAAAAGAGCACTAGATTTGTTCTCTTGAAGTTCCAGCTCTTTTTGTTAACATTAATCACTTAACACATAACATTAATCGTTATTATAAATTACCTTCAATTTAAATGAATTAAGATTGGGAAATATCATATCTTTTTATGTTCACCAAAATAGTAATTAATACCCAGAAAAAAGGTTAATAGGGCCTTCTCTGTGTGAACGAGTAAGAGCTCTATCATTTAGATTGATAAAACCATTATCATCATAGAAGCAACTTTGTCTCCATGGTTTCTACAAAACATCTCCAATTTAAGTTTTTAGCACTGAGCTCCACGATGAAAATAGAATTCTTAGTAAAAGGTTGTGCTGATCAACAGGTAAAACCTTAAGAGTAGGTGGATGATGCATGTTAAAGATGTTGAGTATTTATTGCCCCAGAAAACCTTAACACCTGGATTTCTAAGTTAGTATTCTCTGTAAATTTACTAATGATATTTATGCTGTGGTAATTTATGTTTCAAGTGTAAAACCCAGACCACCTTTTCCAGTACCACGTATGTCTGTCTCGAAAATGTGTCAACGCGATACATTCTTATAAAGTAATGGTTTGTGTATCTTGGGAAGCAGCCAGTTCTAATAATTGGTCCGGCGTTATTCTAGTTGTACTAGTTTGGATAAAACTGATCGTAAACTACAGAATCCTTAGAGGTTTGAGAGACTGTAGAACATTTTTCGATTGGGGCCTTCTTCCTAAACATGAATTGTGGCTTTTTCTTAAATTCCCTACAGCCGAAACAGCATGGAAGTTTGCGTGTGACGTAATACAGATGGAGGGAATAAGCAGCTTCTAAGGTCTAAAAGACTGGAACAGCGAAGAGAAGAAATCTGACAGTACCTTGACATGCAGGCTTTAGCTGGGGTGAGTGGAACGGCCTTTAACCTTGGAGTCCCTATAACTAGTATATTCTTAATAAACTTTGCCCATTCAGCCTAGAATCACCCCTCGCCATGGTGAGGCGACCTGTAAGACTAGAGGGGGAAATGTGTTAATATTTCACAAAAATATAAGGAAACATGAAGAACAAAGGTAATTATTTTTCGTTTCTTAATGTTCCCATAATTTGTAATGTATTTTTTTGCTCTTTTTCCTTTGTTTTCATATCAATAGTTTTTTTTTTTTGATTTAATGTTTGATATAAGATTTGTTTGTCCAATACATTTTGAAAATTATATTATACTGTATTACTACACTATTTTTTGGATATTTATATAATTTTTATCTTCACCTTTGTAGCAGAAGCATTTGGAATAATACTCCTCCCATCAGCGTGGTGTGGAAGTTAGAAGAAGGGGTGCCAGCTCAGGTATAAAACTCGTCACTTGACCTAGGTTCAAAATTAAGAGGTCCATCACCAATAGTGCTCGTTTTGATTCTAGTGCCACATTAATTACACCAACCAATTATGCAAACGATGAGTATTAATAAATTAAGTGAAACTCAATTACTTGTATCAGAACACTTACTGCATTCAAGATTTGTTCGAATGCGAATCCACTTGTTGGATGTATAGAAGAATAAAATAGTTACTTGATATATTGAAATAAATATAAGAGCTGATTGTGCAAGTAATAGAGGCCATTTCTGTTGCTCATTCAACTTAACGAAGAATAAATTATTATATTAAGTGAAATGAATGTTTGAAAAGTTTGGATGTATATATAAATAAAAAGTTTCTTAATTTCGAAAACTAATACGATTGTCTCTTTTTTTACACCGAATGAGCATCGTAATAAATATATATACAGGACATGATCAAAATCTAACCTTTATTTATATTAAGAGCATTTTGATGAACTATTTACGTATATATAATTGAACAGGCATAACATGGAATATTGTATGTTATATCCATCTCTTTCTCTTACATACTGATAATACGAATAAAAATGACTCAATCAGAAATATTTTTCAAATCAAATTTGGCGATTATAACCGAATAGTTTTCCTCAAAAAAATTAAGATAACAAAGAAAAATACCCAGTTTCGTTTTTTTTATATCTCTTACCCTACTGGAGTATATATAATGTTTTTATATAAGTGTAGTGTATAACTAGAAAGATTACATCTTTTCTTATACCATTATTATAATGAATGTTATTTATTCGTGTCTAACTTTAAATAATTGTATAATAAAATTGGTGTTCCTTACATTGTAATATTTATTTCATATATATACAGTATTTCTGTGTGTGAAAAACTCAACGTTTTAGTTGATTTTTATGCGGATTATCCCAAGACTTCATTAGAAACTATAACGTAGTTTAAAAGTAATGTAACGAAATACAATAAATCTTGCATTAAAAATACTTCTAGTTCATAATTCCTGAAATGAGCAACGAAAGTCTTATGATAACTCAATTAATGGCATATAGAAGCATGATTTTCATAAATAATCTTTCATCACCTTATATTTAAAATAAATTGCCCAAATATGCAAGCAGAACTATCAAATAAAACTTCTTATATATTGATATAATTCATTTATTTAAAAATCACTTATGATATTTTCGGTTCGTTGAAAGTAAGCCTACAATTTATAGGACAACTACTTTCAAAATGAAGAATGCTGGAATAAACTTTAATTTTGGCCCATTTTTCTCCCGGAATATTTTCGTAATCCATCATCTAACACGCAGATTACACATGGTTCACTGATATTATATCTTTTTACATAAATACATAAGTCAATTAGCTACAATGAATGTACAGAAAATCAAAAATTATTTTTTATATTATGGTTGCGTTACTAATCAGTTTAACATAGCTGTTTAGTAAAACATCATCTGTTTACAATCATATGTCTCCAGAAACTCCTACTGCCTTAAATATTTTGAGAAGTGTTGGCTCAAATAAAAACGGCAATCAATAAAGGCATTATAAATTCCATATATAAATCTGAATAATAATTTAAGTTTAGATGTATTGGCTTCAAAATAACATATTTAATTTGAGCAAAATGTACTATAATTATATTTTGAGAGATATTGATATTTTCTGTTTCTTATTATTTTTTAATTGTCTGGAAATCTAGTTAATATATTGTTTTTAGTGTAAAGGGACAAATAAAATTAACATATTAGACAGAAATTAGTGACTTAAGATAATAATTCCATTATGAAACACATTTATATATCGTCTGTATATATTTTATTTAAGGGGACTTGGTACCCTTAAACCGATTTTTTTTATTAATGCATTTAATAATTTGGGTTTAGCAAGCTATGTAGTATGCAGTGTTTTAATTCAAGAAATGATTTTATTACTGAAAATTTGAATAAATTGCTAGCACAATTTAAAAAAATTAAATTTCTAAAATGTTTTTTGAAAAATTTCAAAACTCTTCTCCTCCATTATTTATTAATTTTTTACTGTGACAATATTTTGTAATATTTCTAGAATATTTTAAACAACTTTAGGGATCAATTTTATAATATCTATTAAGTTTTGGAGGAAAGAGATAAAACGTTTATCGGCATGCTAAAATTCAGCAAAAACACAGATATCTCTTGCATTAAATTTTTTTTTTAAAAAAAGTATACATTTCTTTGCAAAATGGATCCCTAATTTTGTTACATGTATTATAACATGAAATTACTGACATCTATAAAAAAGGGACATGTTCAAGTCCCATAGTTTTTTTGTTTATATTTCCCATGCTCGTACATACAAAAGTAATACATCAATCAAAAGATAATAATTCAGAAAATATTTCTAAATAAAAATAAAAAAAATCAACTTTTTGATCATGTTTGGGATACCGAGTCCCCCTAAGGATTTTTATCAAACTTTTAGTTTATCATAATGAACAGAAGTATTTTTTATGGGAACATAAAAAATAGTTTTTGAATAATTTTAATTATTATAATTCAGTAAAATACATAGAATTTTAACATTGATTGAATTTAAACAGATAGCTGGAACACTTTTTTACAGAGAAAAAAAAACACATGACCGGAATGGATTATGACAGCAATAATAATTATTAACAATAACAATTAATTAAACGAAAAAATAAAGGCTCTTGATTTATTGCTATTTGAAAAAAATCAAGCAGAAGATTGTTTTACGATTTATTGAAATGAAAACCACTGAGCAATAGCTTTATGGGAAACAGTTTAATAAAAAATAAAAATACTTTTACATCTTATCAGATATGAATGTTTTGAATTTTTTTTTTATTTTATTCGATAGCTTCCTTATGTCAAATCTCGAATACTCTATGTTATATTATCAGTAATATATCTACATGTCGTATTGCTGAAAGCGATATGTATTCTTTGAAATTTTTATTCTTTCATTCTTATTTCCACTCTGAAAATAAGAAGGAAAAATAGTTTTGAGAATCTCAAAATTACAGTTAAGGTAAATAATAATGATTTTTTTAGTAAATATTATATTACTAACAAGGAACTAACTTAGGAAATTCATTTGGGAATGGAACTAAAGGGGCTTCCACCTGGCCATACCTAAAGGTTTGTACATTTTATTAAGTAATAAAGCATACTAGCCAACCAACTCTAAGAAAAACTGAGTTTTTTGAAAAACTTTGCTGGTACTTTTTGATTCTGTCTGTGTTTGTGTGTGTGTGCATTTGAACTTTTTTATTCTCAGATGTTTTAAGAATTATTAGAATTTTTAAATAAAATTAATGATCTAAGAATAATGTCAATGAAATATTATTAATAATATTTTTTATTTATGAAAGAACTGTTGGAGTTATAGAAAATATTATTTTTAACAAAAGTTAACAGATTTTTATTTATTCATTTAAAAAGAGAGGCTTAAAATTTAATATGTTGTACTGATAATATATATTATTATTTTTTTTAAAGTTTTACATTCCTAAATTTATATTTTTGATTAAAGAGTGCTGCGTTTTGCAAAAGGCTGTATCAATAATTGCTTAAAATGCAAAGATTTTTTTTCGGTTCTTACTTTAAAAGAGAATATTTGTTTTACGAATTTCCTTTCTATTTTTCACTTCTGATGAAATTTTTAAAAAATGTAAGTATTTATTCAAGAAAACTTTATTAAATAAAACAATGATTTTATTCCATTTGTTACTTATGGACTCCAAAATATATTACTTCTGTTCATTTTAACTCGTTTTTCGTATTTCTTATTTACTACGTGTTTAAATGGAAAAGTGCAATGATGTGTGTTTAATTTTATTTTCATAAATTTTAAATTTTGTTTTTAAATAGTAATGCAAACTGTAATTAAGGAATGCATTTAGAATTTGAAAGCATCTAGTTATGAAATCAGTTACAGATTTTTTTTTTCTGAAATATCATTTATATGAAGATTGAAATTTTGACGAAAAAAGCGTTTGACTAAGAGGAATTTGAAATTGAATTTATAGCATCCTTTTGCCCTTTTAATCAAATGCTTATTATTTTTTAACTTGAAAAAAAGAATACTCACAAAAAGCAGTCTATCCCACTATTCATCTTCTTACTGATTTATAAAACTATAATATTAATATAAATATGAAGATTTTATAAGTGTTAGCCATTTTAGAAACAAGAGGCATTTTATCAAATATCTATATATGATCAAAGACAGGATTATAGTTCCAATGTAGTTAATAAATTAATATAATTAATATAATTAATTACTCATATAGTTAATATAGTTAATTACTCATCTTATGGTATTTTACTTATAACCTATGCTTACTATTACTATTACTCCTATTACTAATTACTCCTCTTATAGTATCTTATAACCTACATTAAGTTTTACTTATTTTCCCAAGTAAGAGCTATACGGTAAGACCTTAAGCTCTTGGTTTCAAATCAACAATTAAACAGAAGAAATTTCCAGTGCAAAACTTACTTCGATCTCCTGAAAAAGATGAACCTTTTCAATATGAGGAAATAAAAAAAGTTTTCTAAAAACTTCTTACAAATCACGTGTTATGCATTAGAGTTTTGTAAGTAGAATGACAATCCCATTCGAATAATTTTGAATTGAAAACTGATCTTCACCATACATCGCATTTTATATTAAGAAATCTGAAATAATTAAATAGTCAATATTTATAGATAGGTATATAGCGTGTTCTTTGTGACCAAACTCTAAGGACTGATGAATATTGAGGAAAACATTATAGATATATGTAAAATAGATTTTTAGTTTCAGAATAAGGAGAGTAGGAATTCATATTTTCTATCAAATTTAATTCAAGGTCTGTCACTTTTTTATACTTTGTAACAATGATACGGGTGACCCTTGAAATCTGAAATAACTAGAACACATGCAGAAAAAGTTTCCTTCTATGTGATGCTATTGAATAAATCTAGTTTGAAAATCTTGATTAGTGGTTAACGACTCTCTTCTTTTATCTTCAAAAATCTGTACGGTATTTTGCAGAAGAACAATACTTATATTTGTACTAATAAAATAGAATTAGATTATTTGGTGACTTAATGTTGAGAATAGATTAATATGTAAAGATTTTTAATTTATTTTCACATTATGAGAACAATAGTTATATTTCTCTTAAGATACTATTCTCGTATGATTAATTCAGTAATCTATTGTTTGTTTTCATTTTAAAATCTGAACTGAATATTATTGTAAGCGTTTATAATTTGTTGGCTACTGTATTATTTTATCATTTACTTCAATTATAATATAAGAACATGAATTTTATTTTTTTGACATTTTTCTAGTGTTTCATTTTTTATTGCACGTTTTTGCATATTTATTTATGATAAACATCAGATGCTTAGTAGATGAAATATTTTGAAAGTAATATGATTTGTTTCCTTTCATTGTTCACAACATTATTAATAGTGTGTATTTGTATATGTATTTTCTACATTATTTTTGAGCCTAATTTAGCAAGTTAATAACTAAAATAGATATTTAAGTTAACTGATATTAACTAGTTGTTGAATTAAGGATTGCTATTGTTTGTGATGTGAGTTTAAATATAAAATAATCATTCATTATTTAAGATCTTTTCAATGTTAAGAAAATCTTATTTTATTATAGAGTTCATTTATTTTTAAATTTGTATATTTAATGCCATATTATTTATCATTAATTCTAAATCAAAGCGGATATTCTCTAAGTTTATCTTCAAAACCTACTACTATACTGATCTCAAGCTTGTAATTATTTTGTATGAATGAATTAAACTTAAGCAACCTGAATTTTAGCTTAGGTAGAAGTTGTGAGAGGCAATAATGTAAAAAGTAAAACAAATAATGTAAAAAGTAAAACAAAAAATGGGATACATCAGATATAAGACATTGAATTAAATTATTATGAAATCTTTTCAAAATTTGAACAAATTTAGTTTGGCAAAGAAAATAATATAAAAATGCATCTAATATGCAAGCCCATAAACGAATATACAATTGCATTTTTGTCAGATAAAATATATATTTTATTTTCCCTTCCCTTAAATTCATGTACTCGATAAAAATAACATGCTATAATTCTCTCCACTTCTATTTTATTGCTGAA
>BMAW01077773.1:330593-398375 GCA_019974015.1 Nephila pilipes | reverse complement strand
TGGTGGCCGTTCAGTTACGTATTGCTATTTGTAAATGAAGTATAGTTTTTATTAAATGAAGAACAAAGAAATTAAATGAATAACGAATTGCATAAGATAACGAGTTTTAATAAATAAACTATAGCACCTTTTATAACTTATGTTCGAAAGTACATTCATATTGAAACTGTAGCTTCTTTCAATAAAAATATTTCGTGTAGCCTTTTAATATATACTATAAAGAAAATCCCTACAAGAGAAAGACGCTTTATATGCTTAAACTTCATTCTTGTCGCGTTCCCTAGATGAGGCAGCAGACTACACCTTGAGTTATGATAATCAATAAAACATATCCTAAACTTGGATATTTAGAAACACATTATAAATATTTATTAATTTACTTTATAAAAATATGTGTATTAAGAAAATTCGTTGTTTTAATAAAACTGTTGCTTCTTTCAATAAATATTTCATGTAGCCTTTGAATGTTATACTACAAAGAAAATCCCTACTAGAAAACTTTATGTGTTAAAACAATGGGTGGTTTCAATTAAAATATTATTGCTATTTTGAATAGAATTATTGTACAAAAGTGTTGCAAGTTGATGTTTGTTTAAAAAATTATATTTTTTTTAAACATTTAACAAGGGATATTTCTATATAAAAATATCCATTAAATAGCATTAATATTTTTACTAAAACCAATGAATATCTTAATATAAATAATTATTATTAAAAATCAACGAATAAAGCTATTCGTACAAATATAAACTACATTTTTTGCTTACTCATAAACTTATTTTGTTGGAAAACCCCATGTTCAGTTATTTCCGTAATTGAAAAAAAAAAAAAAAAAGTGTTTGATATGAACGAGAACGAAATGCCTCACTAAAAATACTATGTCATACTTATTTACACAAGACTTTTTTTTTCTTCCTTTTTTTTTTTTTTTTTTTTTTATCGCGACACGTTTTGATTCGCTTGCTTATTTTCCCCCGCCCCCTTCTTCTTTTTTTTTCCTTTTTTGTATTATTCATTGAAAGAAAAAAATAGGCGCGAACATTAGGTGGCGGGAAAATGATGAAACTGAATGATAAGAACATTCTCGATGTCAAAAACATGTTGCGAAAGATGACACGTCGTGTTGTCACAGATATTTAAATATTAATTTCAGAGCTCATAATTCAAAGGATTTTAATACAAAAAAATAAGCAAATGTGTGTTATTTTGATAGACATTTTCACATTAATTTTTAATGTTAAACATTTTATTTATTTGATAAGAATGGTGAAATATATCATGAAACACATATATAAATTGCATTTCAATTATGTTCTTCTCCAAATATAGTTAAACTTAAATTTTTAATATTAAAAAAATTTAATGTATGAACAGTTTATGTTAAATGAATACTTATGTATATTAATGATGCCATTAATTGAAGCGACTATTTAATATATTTTAACATATAAATAAGCTCATTTTTTAAGCAGAATTTTTTATGATTGAATGATTTATTTTCATCTCTTATTACAATATAATGTTACTTATTTTAGTTTATTGATATAGAAAATTTTTAAATGTTACATTATTTGATTATTACTCAAATCTTTCTCAAGATTTTATTTTTCTTTCGTTTCCAAAGAAACGTAAAATGAAGATGTCTTATCACTCAATCTAAAGGCACGTTATTTTAAAAAAATCTAACATTAAAAATAAATTTTTATTTTGACTTTCAAAAGTTATTTCATCGGGCTCTTATACATTAGATTACTGTTTTAATTTAACATATGCTAAATTAAACCACGTTCAATTTTTTTATTGAATGATACTAATAAGATTACACAGTAAGCTTATAGATAAAATTATAATTACTTATTACCTAAAAAGCAAGATAATTTAAGTATAGATTCGTAACTAGTCTTTATCACAGGCATTGAAATTGACATTTCAAAATGAATTGAATTTGAATAATTAAGGCTCTGATTTATACGAAAAACATTAAAGCCTACACTGCAAAAGACTGCATTGTTGTTACATCATTAAGATTTTTTATGAAAAAAAAAAAATATTTAGTTTACAATGTCTTAAAAGAGGAATTTCATTTTAATTAATAGGAAACATTAAGTTTTTGATATAATAAGATTTATCCTTATTCAAAACTTATTAAAGTATTTACTTATAATTTCGAATTAAGTCAATTAGCCTTTTGCAATTATTCTTTTAAAGAACTAAAGATATTACCGATAATATTGAAAACAATATTGTGGTTAAAATAATTTGTTTTAAAAATAGAAAATAAGGCAATTTCTCAACACATTGAAAGCTACAAATTTTTTAGACAATATTCCATAGATTTGTTGCTTTGCACTATATGTTTTGTAATAAAGGATAGGTAAATGAATCAATTATGCACTCTTTAAATTTGGAAGAAAGCTTTCATCTAAAAGATGGGTATATTATCTATTTCTTAAAATGTAAATTTTTGCTTTATTTATTACGTACATTTTAAACTTATTTGAACTGTATAGGATGTGCATTTTCAGATATTGATATAATTTGATTATAGTTTAATTTTCTCGAAACCCTTCTTAAAATATTATGCATGAATTTATGTTATTTATAGTGATATATTTAACTTTTCTACAAAGGGAATCAAGGCTTTTACTTGTCGAATCGTAAAATCACTTGTCATAAATTGCTATTATCGGTAATATCTTTAGTTTTTTAAAAGAACAAAAAATTATATTAAATAAAATTACTTGTCATAAACTTCTGAATAAATCATCATAAATCAAAAGTCATCATTTCAAAATAATCAACAATAGTCTTAAAAATAAAAGCACCTTTCAGATATAAAGCACACAATTCATTAAATTTTTTTTTTAATTTCATAACACATTATAAGCGAAGCTGGTTTTACTATGTTTATTTAACAGTTTATTTTTAATTGTATAATTACAGATATAATTCAGATTATTAATAAAATAAAATCAGTACTTACCATATCAAGTTCACTTCTCTTAAGAAAACCAGAGCCCAATGTCCATCAAGTGGTCATCTTGAGGCGTCTGGCTTGTGTAAGGTGACGACACAAGAGAATAGTCCGAGGGGTGACTGGACGCAGGAGATAAATCACACGATCCTCCTGACGGTACACAAGACCCTACTAGACCACCCATTTCCTCCGAAGATGCTACGGAAGAGCAGTCATCCTGTCTGAAATTCTCATCTGCCAGCAAGGTCTCGAGTTGACTGTCATCATAGGCCTGTTGCTCCGGCATGCCCAACATGCGTTGCAATTGACCGATGTAATCAATAGCAGCTCTGAGAGTCTCTACTTTACTCAGTTTCTTGTTTTTCGCTCCCGGTGGTACACGCTCTCTCAAAGTAGAGAATCCTAAATTCACCAAGCGAACCCTCTTCCTTTCGCGCGCATTGCGGCGAGATACGGCCGTATTTGTCGGCGTTGGTTCGAACGTATTTCGCTTGCTCACCGAGGTGTTGGACGTAGGACAGCGGACCCGTTGATTGCTGTGTTGATGAGGTAGATGAGACAGTTGCTCTAAGTCCATAGGGCTCCTTCTTAAAGAGTGAGCATCTTGCTTTGGTCCGCCAATGATATTTTGGGATGCGTGATGCAAAGATGAGAGATACAATAGTCGCCTAGCATCTTCATCGTTAGCTAAAATACGATGCATGTTATTCTCAACCGACGTCATTTTGGGTGCAATGCTTGACAAAACAGTTTCTATATCGAACAAATCATAGAATCTAAAACGTACTAGCACGGATTCAGTTTACCTGAACAATTCATCGGTTTCAAAAAGTTCGTAAAATTTCAAATAAGTTCAGTTAAAAGCTTTTCACTTTCACAAAAACAATGATTTAATATAGTTTTCACTGCTATTAAATCTCGTATATATATGATGCAGAATATCACAGTCTTATAGGATATAAAAAGTCAAAAAAAAAAAAAATTATTTGATAGTTAAATCCACAAACAGCAAAAATTTTCAGAACAGAAGTCCCCCAAAAAATTTTCTCCTATCAAAAATCATAACATCTAGTCACATAAAATGATAAGTATTTCCGAAATGAGACTTATTCCATTAAAACGAAAACCTGTGAAAAATATATTATCGCTCCATTGCAAATCAGTCAGAAAATATAAATAATATTATATCCTTTCCACTAACTAACGGGAACGACCACTACGCGTGCACGCCAAACTCTAACTACCGTTTCGCGGTTAACAGCTCTCTCAAAAACATCTGCGCATGGAACAACTTGCCAGGAGCATGTGCGAGCTCGATACTGATATAAGAGTCGTGAGGATGCTTCTCCAAACGATATTGGACCTCCCCTCTCAACTTCTTGAGTGAATTGGAAGGATCTTAGACAGGTAGAGCACCCTAGCGGCGCCGGGGGTAAGCTCACCTGAAGTCAACTACTGTTGTGCCCATTTTAGGGGAGGGGGACGAAGAGATAAGAAAAAAAAAAAAGAATGCAATAAGTACTCTCAGACTGTATTCCCCACTTTTTTTTTTCATTATATTTATTTATATTGCAAGGGGAAAAAAATGAGAGAAAATACGAATTATATTATATTAATTTTTGATCGAACAAAAAATAATTCCAAGAATTTTATAGATAAAATGGTGCATGAATGCATCAAGTCTTTACTTATATACTCATAAAAAAAATATAAGTTACAAATTTGCTGTCATTACATTGATAACATTTTGCAACATTTTGTTTCTTTCATTCAGAAATTTTGTTTTTAACACATTTTTTCATATCTTTTCATTCATAAAAATACTATTTTTCTGGTTATTTGAAAGATTAAGTACACAATTTCTAATTTTAGGAATAAAAAGTGGTGTAAATTGAAAGTGTCTTATACTGTTTTAAAACATGAAATGAGATATCAAAAAGGTTTTAATTAACATTAAGGATGTACGTAATAAGAAATTTGCACTCATGTTAACATTATTCAAAAGTTTAAACTTCCCCAAATGTCAAATATAGTTTTAAAATAATCTGGCTTGTAAGAAATAGTAGCAATGAAAAAATTATCACCAATATGTGTGGGGAGGGTAAAATTAATAAATAAATTTCTGAAATTTTTGTTTGTGAACATAAAGTTATCTCTTGTTATACATTCGATTATATTACGTATGCTTAAAGCAGCTATTTACTAGCCACTTAAGGGGCTATTGTTTTAGGTAGCCTATAAATTGGCGTACCAGACCACTTTTCAATTTTTTATCGTTTGCTTCGATTTTAAGTACATTTAGCTTAAATATATTCAATTTAATAACTTATTGTTTCCTTTAATTTTAATATCTGAAAAATTTACTGTTGTCCATTTCTCGATATTTCATCGTTTACTTTTATTCTCATATTTAATGGTGTAATTTAATAATAATTATAAAAAAGCACACCTTGGGTGGCTAAATCTGTTCTTTGCAAAACTTTGCATATAACTTTTTTTTTTTAATTTTTATTTTTAATTTTAGGCTTTTTATTTCAATCTTATAATATATTGATTTAATCTTACAGTAAAGTATGACACTACATTTGAAATGTAACACGATTTTTGAATGTAATCTAACACTTTTTTTCCTTCAATAAAAAGCATAAAATTTTTACGAGTTTCATTTCTAAATTATTAAAATGTGTTTAATTAGTAAAAAACTTACTGTATTTCAGAAAAATATTTTTTTTTATGATTTATAATACATGCTAATTATGAAAGTATTGATTTTGAAATATTTCTTTAAGAAATATTCTATTTGCTTTACTGAACATAAGATAATTGATTATATATCTGAATAAAGAAGTTTATGATAATTGTCATAATATTTGAAACCAGTAGATAAATGTGTATTTCATCATTCTCATGTATCATTTTATGTTGAAGCGTCCTTTTACTTCATTAACTAAAGGAATTCGTGATAAAACTCACTGATAGGAAAAATTCTCTGCATGAATGTATAATCATTGTCTATCTCATGTATTATTACTGTCCTTTTATGTCTGTATATTTGTTAAAAACATGCACTTATATTAGTTGAAAAAATTTGAAAGAATGTCTTATTTGTTAAATAAAACAAGAATTGTATCCTCGATTTGACTTTCTCAAATGATAACTCATATTTGTGAAGGTCAACTAAATGATACTCATAAATAAAAGGATATTCACTGTTCATGGCTGTTATGTAAATGTATTAAATGACAAATTTTGAACAATTTTAGGATTTTTGATGTCTCTAAATTCTATAAAACAACAAAAAGGATACATTCATTGTTTCCAAGCCATAAATAAAGTCATAATGTGAGTTTACAATGTGTGTGGCTCTATTCTATTTAAAAAAAAATTTAAGTTAAGGGATTGGTTCTTTGAAAATAGTCTTCCACCCAAATGTGGTAAGGATATGAAAGAAATTTTCTTTCAAATGAAGGCATGATGACTGGGTTTAAATAATAGCTAAATGATTAATGAAACAAAAGAAAACCATTAAAACAAAACAAAAAGATTTTTTTTTTCCTCTACTCGTTCGGTAAATTCAAACTACTTGTAAAAAATAGCAATAAAAATACCCTTGACTTTGAAATCAAAATAGGAAAGAAAAAAATCCGCATTACCTAATGCTTAGTTTTAAAATGTCAGTGACCACATCTTAATAGAGCAGCTTTTAAGCATTAATGTCCAAATATTATTTAAATACCTGTAATTAGGCTTTGGCGGTTTTTTAGTAATGGCGGTTTGCTTTTTTTTTTTTTTTTTTTTTTTATCTCCAAGTTCTATTGAGACTTAGGTTCATGATTCCTTTATTGTCCTGTTCTTTGTTACCAAATGTGCTTCAAAATATTTCTAGCTTGTTGTTTTGAAGTATACGTGATAATTGTTTACAGTTACAAACAGCAATAAAAAGTAATAAATGCTTACATCTTCCTATTCCATTTCATGTTTAGATATAAGAGTTTGGGTTACGCGCTGTAATAATTTAATACATGTCTATAATTTATTTTAGTAATTATTTTTGTATTGTTCATTAATGGATTATTTTTCTATGGAATCCGTTATATTGTTCAAGTGAGAAACGTATCTTTAAAGCAATTAAATTTCAAATTTTCTGCCATTAATACTTGGTAGAAAGTATTAAAATTTATGTCGAACCAGTAATTCCTTATATACTTATAATTAGTGATCTTATCTATTAATTATTATTATTTTTGGTTGTTTCTTTATTAGAATTTTGAGCAGTCCTATAAAAATATTGCTTCGATTCTTTCTCGTAATAAGATATCTATAGCTGAATATAAACTGTTGTGTTCTTTCTCAAATGGTATTAGACAGTTTGATATAATAATAATTACTGATGATATAATTATTTTCAGTGAAGCATCCCTATATTACATCAAATTCTTTTAATACACCACAGGGTATAACTTTTAATTATTAATAATTTGATTAGCTCTTTACACTTTTTTTTACTTGTTATATGTGTCTTTTGAATAGATTATAACATTATGCTCATTAAAAAAATTTTAAAAAGCGTAATCAATTGTACAATTTTTTTTTTAAATTTTTTTATGAAGACATTTATTTCAGTTTTAATATTTGTTAGTTAACTAAATTTATTTCAGCTCTTTTTTGTGAGAAGTAAAATATAATTATTAGTGTTGATTTGTTGTAATGTATTGTAATGTATCTTGAAAAATGTTTCTTATTACTTTTTAATTTTAAATTTATATTATTTCCTAAAATATGTCACGATATACTCATCAGAGGTTACCTTATAAATACTGAATAGAAGTGAAAATTGAAGTTACAGACGCTGTGTTACATAATGATGACAAAAATTTAACCCGACTGAACATGTGCAAAATTAAGAAATGGTAATAGTTGTGATTAGTATGGGAAGATTGTTATTGAAATAGCATACATAATTTTACCAATTTTTTCTGTTAAAAATAGAATAAAGTAGATGATGTCACAATTTAAGATTTTGGATCAAATTTATCCTATAGACGATTCAAATTAAAGAAATCCATCTTTACATCTGAGGGAATAGACTTTCTTATTTTTATTTAATTTGTTCTTGCATATATTCTTCGAACTCTCTCTCTCTCTTTCTCTCTCTGAATATAACTATAAATTATTTAAGCATTTTAAAACATTCTGAGATTTTACACCTTAGACAGGCAGAGGGGAAATCAAATTACTTCAATTTGTATTTTAAAAGATGTAATATAAATATTCTGACATATATTGTCTTAAACGTTCTTTAGCACAAATAATGTTGGAATTAGTTTCACTAATTTAAAGCAAAATCATTATAACTTTTATAAGAAAAAAAAAAAGTTTAGACCTTACGTTATCATACATTAATTGAAATTCAAAATTTCGATTTTTTTTTTTTCTTACGTCATTTTATATTTTAATTATCTGTGTGACTTACCGTTAAACGAACGTTGGCAGGTGAAAAATTAGGCAGATGTGTCCATTCTACACCTGCTCATACGGACAGTAGAAACAATGATTTGATTGGTTCATTCTGTTAAGACTAAACAAAAAGAACAATAACATTTTTCATTCAGTGTGAGTGATAATATATTTGAATTAATGCACATTATGTGGACCAGATGTTCTTGTTATTTGAAATCCCCCTCCCTTTTACGTCATTCATGAATTATATTTTCTGTTTTTATACATACCCATACTAGAAATTCCGAAAATAAGCCTAATGTCATTGCCCTTTTATCAAATTTTTCTGTCCAGCCATTTTGCTAAAATATCTTTCATTCAAGACTCTTGCTGTTTATTTTTATTTAGTATTTAATTTTTAAATATTTAAAGTAATAAAATGTTTTTAGTCAATAGTAGCTAAATTGTTATGTGTATTAAACTAATAATTAGTTGCAGTATTCGATTTTATAATAATCTTTAAAACTTTTTGTCGTTTAATTAAAAATGTATATAAGTATAAATAAAAATGTAAAATATCATAAGTTTATTTCTGTATGAAAATAAAACGAAAATATACCTGTTTACAGAAATTGAATATACTTTATAAAAATTTCTGTTACATTTATACGATAAAAGTAGAATATAAAACAACTAAAATACCTTTAATTAATAAAAATATGGTGTGATAATTATCATGAAATAATATTTAAACGCAATAAATTTCTTTGCATTTGTGTTACTTGATTACCTATATTTTTCTGAATCGATTTCAATAGATAAATTATAGAATCATGTTTTGATATATTCTGTGTGATTTAGATGATAATTATTCAGTAATAAATTAATTTTTTTTAAAAAAAAAAAGTGTATATGATGAGAAGGGAGAGAAATCTTTAACTTCAAGAAAAAATTTTAAAAAATTAGTTAGATTGTAAATCAACAGATGGCAGCACAATGTCTTCCTTTCATTTTCATTCGATGCTTGAAACTGAGTGTTTAATTCCTGCTTTGTGTGAGTGGATAGTTTTTTTTTTTTTTTTTTTTTTTTCCATCTCCTTACATTGTCTTTTTGCTACGAAATATCAAGAGTTCAGAAATCACATATTTCTTAATCATAATAATTTATAATGAATAAAATAAAATACAATAAGACTTATATATATATATATATAAATGAAGAAATGTTCAAAATTTCCATTGCTTTTCAGAAGAACATTAACATGAAATAACATTAAAGTACTTATATTTTGAGGAAACCATCTTTTAAACCATGTATATTTATTTTCAGTTGATAATAGTAATAAAAAAAAATCCGAATAAAAATAAGCAAAAAATACAACACTATAGCTTTATGAGAATAAAAATTTTAAAATTATTTATTTTACTGCTCTGAAATATATTGAATGCCGTAGTGATCTTGTTAGCATTAAGGAAAATGTGTTGCATCTATATTTATAAATAACACATTCATAATTAAGGTAAGGACAAAAAAAGATAGAAAATATTAGTCTCTTTTCTTTTTTTTTTCTTTGTGTATTAATAAATTTTTAAAATTTCTTTTATCCTGTAAACCATCTATTATTTCAACAAAGTTCGGACTGTATGTTTTAACTTACAAAATTATGGTTTTGTAGATGCTATTTTTTAAAAATAAAATTAAATGAGGTTTCTTGGTGAGGAATAGAAAATGTATGTGTTTATTCATCTTTTTATTTCTCCCCCCCTTTTTTTTTACTGCTATTTCAGATATAAAATCGAAATTGGTATAAAAATTATACAGTTAAATATCACCTTTTTTCGCTTTTTCCCCACAAATGCCTACAAATAAATAGAAATTTTTTTAAAAAAATGGGGAGGGGGAAGAAGAGAAAATGAAATCAGATATGTGCTGAGATATTCTACTGATAATTAAAACATGAAGTATGTGGTATAATTAAGTTTAAAAATATGAAACATCTGATTCAATTTAGTTCGTTTTCTCACATTTTTAAAATTAACTATAGATAATGTACATGAGGAAGCAGACATTTTTTACCCTATTTTCCCCAACGATTTTAGAAATCTAAAGTTTTTCGATAGAAGGTATTAAATAATACTTTTTTCTAACTTAGTGTTTAGTGCTGAATGTTGTATAGTTTAATGGTAACTTCAATCTTTCGTATTTCCATATAAAGCAAGGACAAAAAGATTTCAATATACAATAATGTTCTTCACTCGTGTTAAAAGAAATAAAAAGAATTGCTGCATAAAAACTTTAATTCAACAATTTTTAACTATAAACATAAAATACTTGTGAAAATTTGACGAATATTAACTAAAACATGGAGCATCTTTGTTTTACCCTGTATTGCCGGTCGGAGTTATGTGGATTGTTACAGGTAAAACACAAATGGCTCAGAATTCCTCATATTATATGGAACTAGAATGAAATACTAATTGAGATGATAACCTCTTTACTTGAACGAGATTTTAAATTATGAGATAGTCTCAATAATCCTCAGTATTAATATATATCAATCAAGAATGTCATGGGGCCAGAAAATCACCATTAAAAGTTAACGTTGATTAATCATTTATGGGTATTCAAAGCTTGATTAACCGTAAACTTTTTTCTCTATGATGGTTGTACTAAAACTAAGTGCTGTATTAAATCGGCTCTTTTTTTTTATGTCCTGTTCAGCACCATACCTTGATTTTGACACGTTTTTGTTTCTTATTTTCGTAATGATTTTAAAAAGATGATCCATCACAGAAAAGTATTCTCTTTCTGAATCGATTCCTCCATTCATTCAGGCATCACTTGAAAATACGACTCTCAAGTAGAGTAAAAAAAAACTAAAACTGTAATTGTGTTATCTTTCACGTGGAGAGCAAGCTCACTCTCAAAAACCTTAATGGACCAAGTTCTAGTATCATTAACACCCGATAAAGTCTGAAATGTATACCTCAAACATTGACCGAAAATCGCCATTGACCTACATAACTACGAAAAACACTTTAAAAGTAAGCACCTAACGACATTCCAAGGCTATTACAATGCCAAGATCAGAAATTATGCGACAATAATAAAATAGTGTAAGGTGACTCTGAAGGGCGAATCACATAATTTAGGGGTTTCAGTCAATATGGCGACCGTGTTAATAATGGAGTGAAAATCGAACGTATAGAATTAGGGGTGAAATAAGGGATATCTTGGCTCCCTTGCAATCAATTGTTTCTTTTTAATGACAAAATTATTGGAGAGAGGTTAATTGAATTATTTTGTTCCTTAAAATGACTTAATGGATTGATTTCAATTAGAGTTTTTAACCGCATTATAAAAACTGTTTATAGTCAGTTTCCATTTGTTATAGATTTAAATGGCTTGAAATGCATTAACAAAGTGTTATATAGGGGGGAGGTTTTTTCCCTCATTAACCTAGATTTAATACTAAGCACATTATATATTTATTTTATATAACTTCGTAGTTCATCAATTGATTATATTGTTGGATCAATTTCATACTATTTATTTAGGTCAATATTTTTTATTGCAGTTAAAAGTGCTTAATTTATATTACTGAATTTGAATAATTGGTTACTTATCTCAGGCACGTAAATGAATATGTTAATTAAAAAAAATCAGTTATATTTAGATGGTGCAAAATTTTATAAACGAAATATTACTTTAGAAGAAGTTTCGTGTATGTATATAATTTAAATAAAAAGGTTGAATTTGAAACTAATAAATTTGTTTATGATAACCTAACTTCTTTTATAAACATTATTTGTCCGGATTTTACTCTTTTCACGTGTTTTTCCTGTAAATTTGTATACTTTTTTCTAGATGTTGAAATAAAATTCAACGAAGTGCCATCAAAGAAAGAAAAAATCAATGTTAAGTAATGAAAATATTAATTGGGGAAATATTCAAACCTTAGCTTTATAACATTCATATTAGTTTTTATTGGAAATATACTTTATTCGAATTTTGTTTTATGTTTTTTTTTTTCCCTTGAAAACTCACGAATCCTTTCAAGTTTATTTGGAATAATAAAAAATATGAATGAAATTGAGTAAAGAGAAGAGTGAAAGGTTATACAACACTTATGTAAAGAAGTAATCCCCCCCTCCCTCCATTCTCCCCTTTGACCAGACTTCAATGAAATACTCATTATCCAATAACTATTCTAGTAGTACAGAAAAGTATATGAGTCATCTTTCCATCCTTAAAACTGCTTTTGGCATAAAAATGAGGAAAAATGCCGTAAATTCTTTGTCTTTCAGAAGAAAGATCTCTTTAATTTCACGATCTGCGAATTTCATCGTACTTTTATGAGTTTTGTTTCCGCTTTTTTTTTTCTTTCAAAGTAAAAAATGAAAGCGTGGAAAGGATTTTATATTGTCGGCAACTGCCAGTAACTAAAGCCATAAAAGTGTGTGTTTTTGAAAAGAGCTTTCAAATATATCGAGATAATAAAGGTGCACAGGATTCATTCTTTTTCTTGGGAGCGAAAATGGCTTACTTTTTAGAGTCGCAGTTTTCGTTTGGATGCAAATACAATTTTAAAACTTCATTAAAAATCGTGTTTCCAAATTAAGTTAGAGACGAAATTAGGTTGTGAAAAAATAAAAGAGTTATTCTTCGGGTTGCATTATTATAGAATCATAATATTGATGTAAAGATTTCTTTGAATATAGAAAACGTTTTTATTTTTTTAAATACTTTTTTTTTGAAGAGAATAATAACCAAAATCATTATATATATAGCTAAAACTTCTTGCGTAGCTCACTTTTAAGTTTTGAGGATTAATATTTTAACACTGTTATTTATAGACGTTGGAAAAGTAAAGAAAAAAAAAAACATTCAATTATAAAACTGCGCAACAATTAGCTGCGCAAGCAAGAACATGACCACCATAATATTTCATAAAATAAACCCTCGAAATATTACAGAAAATCCTGCTCCTTTTTACTAAGAAAACATGAAAAAGCGTCATCTCCCACGTCAAAACTGACGAATAACACTATTTATAAGAGATACCATCGGAGCAAAACGTTCAGCTTTATCTAGATAGTATCAAAAGATACACATCAAGGGCGATGGTTGATCCGCCTACTCCAGCAAGACTTGTTACCGCCACCGCACAGTAGCCACAGCCTCTTGTTTGTTTTTCCACCTTGATTAAAAGTTAGCAGAAAACTGATAGGTAGATTTTGGTAGATAAGCCAAAGACTGAGAGATAAAGCGCAAGTACTCCTTTTCTTCCCTTGCAGGGAGAAGATTTCCAAATTACGCCTTTGTAGTTGAAGGTTACTAGCTGGGGTTATGCTTGCAAAGTTGTCGATACTTAATTTTTAGCAAATGTTTTCAATTTTGATCTCGTATTACTTCACCACTAAGTAACTTACTTATGTTATAACGTATATTATTCCGAAATTAAATGAGTGAAACATTATTATTTATTTTGGAAAGACTTTGTGTCTGTGTGTAGTAGTAGGTAAAATACAGTAGTAACCCCTAATAAGGAATATCCATCGGACTTCATTTGTACCTTAGATAGAGGTGTCCTTTAATGAGGCAAATGCATAGACAAATTCAAATGACCGGGACAAATAGAATTGTTCCTTAAATAGGGTGTTCTTTATTTGGAGGTATCTCTCCTTTGTAGAGGTATTACTGTAGTAATATATATGGCTAAGAAATATTAGTTGGAAAAAGCAGAAAATAACTTCATTTATAAAACGTATTAAATTTCATATGATCAAACAAAGTTTATTGTACAATACTAAAATATACACACATAATTAATTTTTAAGGCCTTCAAATATAGAAGAAAGGAGTGATTGTGGAATATTTATTCAAATCGCTTATAATTTTAATTTTGTCTCGTTACCACTGAATGATACATAAGAAGCTAAATTAAGGTACATGTCCTTGCTATAAAATATTTCCCTGAATTCTAAATTTTTTTTAAAGAGTTTAAATATATAAGCATTAGAATTTTCAAATGTAGTTCCTGTATAATCTTAATCTATTTCAGCCTTCATATTTAATCTATTTCATTTTTATTCCCATAAATACAATATATTTTAAACTAGCATATAACGCAAAATTGGCATTAAACTGTAAAGCATTGTAAACTCTGCATTGATTTAATTGAAAGACAAATCATGTGCTTATTAATTCGAGTAATTTTTAAAGTAAAAAAAAAAAAAAATGTGATGGGATTTCCCGCACATTTCCTTTTTTTTAAACTCTAGGACAACTGCGACGTCTGATATGAAAACCTCACCTTATGAAAGAATCGTGTTCTTAATCAAGGAGCCTTACTATTTTGGATAAAGTGTAGCGAAAAAGAAGAAGGAGATACATGAATTACAAGGAATTATAGGAACGCTATAGAAGTTAAAGCAGTTGTAAGCGATATTCGGAAGGCGTCGAAATCGGATCCCGTTGCTTTGAAGCTTTCTTCAATTGGATTCTATTGTTTCAGATTGAGCCGAATCCAGTAATAAGAAATCTACTGTTTAGAAAACTCCAAATATATGTGAGTATCTTTATTATAATAGTTGAGCAGAGAGAGTTAAATAACCCGCTTCACATATTTATTTTATTTTGATATAGATTTTTCGAAGATTAAATAAACTGATTAAAGATTTTGCTTGACGTTATTTAGCATTTATATGTCTCTTACTCCCAGCGAAACGAATTCGACGCATTTTTACCTAACTTATTCTATTTTAGATTTTCTAGTTTGTAACATATTTCCTTCGTTATTTAATTCCACTCACATATTAAAATCTAATTAAATTGTCTATGAGTTCAACTGAAGATACGTTAGAGGTGAGCAAAACACTATCATCTATCAAAGAATAAGAAAGATCTCTCTCTCTCATCTCTTTTAAATCAGTTAATTCTAGTTTATGTTCAAATAATAGTCTTGGCTTACCAAATCACTCGTTTCAATTCAAACACTTCTTGATTATAACAGATTTAATTATTATTCTTAACTAGGAATCGCTCAGACTTAATTTCAATACAAACAATTAATTACAATGATTCACTCCAATTTAAAACTATCTATCAGCTTTTCGTTATTTCTTTATCACCCATCTCTTTCCTTTCAATTCTATTTCGCTTTTTTTCATGGTCTCTTATTCAACTCACTACACTTCTTATATTCATCTAATTTACTTAATCACGTTTTATTTGGGTTGCTGTTTTATGCAATTCATATTACCACAAAGTCCCCAAGGTTGATGAAGAGAAAAACGCGAATAACCCAATGTCGCAAGTCAATAGGAGTATCATTTTTATGCCAGGAAATATGCAGTATAATACATTTTTTGGTCCGTGGATGGGGAAAATGTCAAATATTTTCTTTATATAACGGCCCCTTAGCTTTCATCTCAAATTTCTACTGAAACTCGCACAAATTTTGCAGCAAAAATTAATTTCGCACGTGGCTTTGGCCTCATCAATTTCCTTTTATCGCTAAAATATGTAATCAAATCGCGTCACTTAAACAATTAATTACGGTAGGTTACTCACCTCGACAACACGTTAGTAAATAATGCCTGTAGGTCAAGACATTGGCTATCTCGGTGGCCACCATTCCGCACTTGGAGTGGACCATTCATTAATTTTGAAGGAAACAATTAAGTCGGCTCGCATATCGTGACCATTGTTTGGGAGAATTTTTTTTATTATTACTTTAGGAATAAGTTTCATTATCATTGTACTCTGAATACATTTATCTATCGGGTTTATTAAATGTAATTTTTTTCGTTTTTCTTCAATTTGTTATTCTCTTGTTGAAAATATTTCATCAGTAAGCAGCACAATAAGGGAGCCTAGAGGTTTATCATCAGTAAATCATGGAAATTACACACCATTTTTTTCAAAAAAAATTAGGTAATTTCATAAAATTTACTTTTTGAAAAAAGAAACATTTTTTTTTGTAAAAAAAAAGGACAAATAAATAAGAATATTAATTAATTAATAAGGACATATAATTAATAAATAAGGTCAAATTTAAGAAAACACATTTTGATTAGAAAAAATACTCTAAGAAGTTATTATTAACAATACATATTATTAAAATCGTTCTATATTTTAGTCAACTGGTGTCTTTATTGTGACACAATAAGTATAAATATTTTTCTTAAAAAAAATTGCGCATTTACTAAACACGTTTTATACAATATATTTATATTGAGTTTCGTGAAGGTCACGAACAAAAATTAGAGATTTCAACCTTCCCTTGAAAGGGATTTGATTTCGAACGAGGGAGAGGGGGAGTCGAATTCATATATTTATTTTTTGGTTTAATTTACCTATGTCAACTTATTTCTGATATTCATTTGCTACGAAATAATGATGATGGCAAGACTCGTTAAAAGACTGTTTTGAAAATAAACATCGGTATTTGCTATAAATTAGAAATTTATGTTAAAAAACTGAGAACACAGAATTGTGTTAGAAAACCTTTTATATATTTACTTTTTGAATTTCAGTAAGCACAACACAAATTTTTTTTTTTTTAGTTATTTAATATTTTTCCCTTGTTATTTTTTTTTTTACTGGATTGATTTAAACTGAAGTGCTTTGATCATCTGCTTAATTTATTTCATAACATTTAATATAAATAAAGCTGATAATAGAGCGTTGAAGTTTAGAGTTTTTGACTTCCGCCTCGCCTCTTTTCCATACACCTTTTGTACACTTACTCTGCATAATGACCGATAAATAACGTACTAAAAACATTATAAGAATTAGCTTAGGATTCTGATGAAGAGTATGGCAGTCAGCTGTGATCTTAAAAAGAGAAAATCAAAATGCGACTAAGATCAGCAAAATGCTACATAAATAAAAGAACTTCTAAAAGAAAGTTCGCATATGTTCTTTGAAAACTATGTAAATGGAAACAAAAACGATAAATTAAACGAGAGACATATAATTCGGAACTATTTCAATTTATCGTGAAGTTCAAATTATGAAATACTTATTATGTTACTCTGTTTTGTTAAAATTGGGAAATGAAGACAAATAATTATAACTGGTTATCTATTTCTCATATAAAAAATAAACTATTTTTCCTAACAATATTTTTGATTTGCATTTAAGGTGCTTAGGAAATTCATCAGCTTTGTGTACAATTAACTAGGGCTAAAGCCATTTTATCGCCAAAATGTCGCCAAAGATTTACGTTCACACTCATATGAGTACAAGAACTAAATAATTAATCTTGGAAAATTTATGCCCGATTGGAAAAAAAACGGAACAATAATCCATGCGAAATAAAATAAAATAGCTAAGATATATGTGAATTCAGTAATGAAAAGATAAAGTTTTGCAGCGAAAAATATACCTCCTAAAAAAGCACTGTGATTCAATAAATAAAATAAGTACATCTTTATAAACCACAAATCGGTGTTAAGTTAATTTCGTTCGAATAAAGCTTTGAAATATTGTGGGATGTATAATGGAACCATTTATTCCCCCCCCCCCTCAAAATGGGAAATCTACTTTTAGATAATAAATGAGCATTCAAGGACATGCAAATTTCTTCATAGTTTTTATTTATTATTGAAAATAACAGGAATTAACCTATGAAAATAAATAATTTGTGTAATCTTACATTTTTCTGGAGAACAAATTTGTTGAGTTTATTTGATGTTGATTTCAAATAAGAGTGAAATTCTTGACATAATTTCTTAAAGTTTATATTGGTAATTAACACTGTTTTAAGGTCTGCGACATGGACTGCATTTTTTTGCTCTTCCAAGACTTATTCTTAAGAGAAATTATCATTTTATTGGGTAATTAGTACTTTTCTTTAAAATTGTAATAGTGGGTTGCTTTCTTTCTGATAAGGGAACATTTCGGCTTCTGAGACTGTGCATAGGGACAACGGGACAAGCTATCTAAAAATGTGACAATCCAGTTTAAAACGGGACGTTTGGTCGTATTAATGTTGTATAATATATCTCATTATCTGTAGCAAAATATTATACTAAAATTCTCTAATACTAGTGATAATTTCTTCCTTTATTTTTCAAGCAATTCTATTAATTCTCGTTCTTTTACAACCACTGATATATTTCGCTGATTTTAATATTTGTGAAGAGAAATAGTTCATAGAGATGAATTATTTAACAAGTTAATTTGAGTCAAATGGAATATTTTAATAAATCTTATCATTGACTAAGAATGAACTTGCGTATTAGTAAATGATACGGTTTGAAAAAAAAACGTATCTAATACATCTTTAATAATACATAAAGGTACAAATCGCATCTTTGTGTAAAATATGTCTAATTTTTTTTTTATTCCACAAAGATTACAAAACACAAAATAAATTTACATATATTAATAAATATAAACTCATTTTACCCACTTCTTATTATAATGCAATCGAAGAAATCATATTTCTACTTGCAATCGAATCACATCCCAAACTGTAAATGTAAGGATATTTTTTAAAAGAATCTAACTTTTAGATTCAATTGCAAATATTAAATTGACGTTTTTTATGTAATATACCAAATCACACTCATATATAATGAATATATATATGGTCCTAACTTATAATTGCCCATTTAATTCTCATCGGAATGGAATACATTAAACAAGTGTTTTCATTGGTGTGGAATGTAGTGTGTCTGGAAAGAACACTAACCTATGTTGGTACTACTTATAAAGCACGAAAAGTACTTAACAATTTCCTGTTTCTTCTTAAAACTCCCCATTCAACTTAAAATTATGACTTTCTAAGAAAACATGAAGGTTTTTCTTAGCTTAATGATCCGTTTCTTATCATATATTTAAAGCCCTCTTCTTGGATATCCTACCGAAATCATTTCAAACATCTTGAGGCCCTATTGGACAAGATATGAAACGAATGTTAAACATGCCATTTAGCCATAATCAATATCAGGTCGCCTTTAAATCTTTAAGCACAATCGGCACAACCAAACTTATCCATATAGATAACGAACCGCCGAACAACGCATGCAGCATCGCTAAAAAGGTGGATTTTCCTAAATGTGTCATTACGTAAGCCATTAGAGTTTCTCATTGACACCTAGAGGTGTGAAAAGGGGAATGAATCTCTGCTCTTCCCCCCTCCATAATCTCGGAGGTGACGAAAACTAAATGGACCCTAAATACCGATCTCCCTGGTTGAGGAGTCTTCAATCATGTCCGATTGATCTTGTCATCAAGATCTCTAACGAGAGGGAAGAAGAAGAATCATTGGTTCAATGAATGTGGTGTAATTCTTCAAGGTTAGAGTGCAATAAATCGATGTTTCATTTCTGTGGCTCTCGGTGGACTCGATAGAAAAACATTTATTTTATTTTTTTGCCCTTCTCACCTAAATTAGCGATACTAATGATATTTTGCCTTTGATCTCTGTGAAAGTAATCACTATGGTTTTCGAGGTGATGACAGATCAAACCTATTGAATATTTATCGATGAAAAATCTCGCTGCAATTATATTAATTTATTGTACCTTTGGTACTAATGCTTAAAATTTGACACATTGTCTTCTTTTGTTCATTTGCATTTCATGTAAATCTGACTTTTTTTCGGGGGGGGCCGGGGGTGAAGGAAAAATACAAATTTTTATACATTATTAATTTAAAAAAAAAAAATTTTTTTTGTAAATATATTACAAAAACGTTTATATAAATTTCTTTTCTAAATTTTTAATCGCTTCAAAATCATTCGTTCGTTAATTGATTAATTAGAAATATTTTTCACTTCGAGCGTGTGAGGAATGTTAGAAATCGCTCTATTTTCTTGCGATTGATTTTGAAAAACAATTTTGGTTTTGTAGGTTCTTAATATTACCATGCAGAAGTATGAGGAAAATTTGATACAGTTATTCTTTAATAAATACAGCAATAAAATTTGTAGGCACTTTCATATTCGAAATATTGAGAGAAAACAAATAACAATTAGGGAAAATGATAGGTTGTTTATTATTTGTTCCAAAAAATGTTAATTTAACTTACTGTCAAAATTTAATTGATTGTGTGATTCTATTTTATAAGCATTTAAGAAATCTCTTTGAGTTCTTGGAACTTAATTTTTTTCCCGATAAAATTTTCGAAATTACGGTTTTTTTACTTGACCACGAAGAATTATTTAAAATTCATGTCGATAAAATTGAGCCTTGTCGTGTAAATTTAATGTATTTGAATATAGTTTAAATGATGAAAATACAAAAAATGTTTTTTTTTTTATTTCTTTGTAAAATTAGTTTGAAATAAAAATTGTTTGTTTCTTGAAAACTATATTTATTTATTAAAAGTTTAATTTCCTTTCACTAACCCTAAAAAGCTCTATTTCAAATAAATGTAAAAAAGAAAGGTTTTTTTTTAATATAGGGTTCATGTTCATCAATATTCGATTAATTTATTTACACAAAATGCCAAGTTTTAGTTATTAAACACACTACATACTTCAATCGTTCAATCAGATATTTAAGTTAGGAGATTTCCAAAATAAAACCTTATTATCAATAGAAAAGGCTATGTGTTAATTAATCTTCCTGAAAATAGAAACATATTCATCAAATGAAGTGACGTTTGTAATCTTCATTTCTTTACTTCTTTTCTCATGATATAACATAGTTTAATTTCTCATTTAAATATAAACGCAAATTATTAATTAGGACAGTTGAAGAAATCTTCTATTTATTATTTGAAAGTTACACGAGCTGTGTAATGGATTCTTTTACTGAGAATACTACAGTTTTTTCCTTCGCCTTCTATATCTTTCTTCACCATATTGTATTATTTTAATACAAAATTAACGTTTATATTTTTCGAATGTACTTCAATGACATCCAAAGATTTTAGAGGGAAATAAAACCAGAAAAAAATAATAATAAGTATAACTTCAAAGTATACAATTGTCTTTTTTTGTTGTAAGAAAAATAGTATACAACACGACAGTATTCTTTTCATGTAAAAATTTATGTATCTTCTATGTAAAAAAAAATTAATTAATCGCATAATTTTCATAAAAAAAACTATTGTTTTTCAAAGCTTGTTTCTTGATACTGAAATAAATGATTTTTAACAAATTATGAGATAATCGCGTACCTTAACAAGCAGAATTAATTCAAACATCCATTTTGTTTTTGCTACTAAAATGAAAACTCTCACTTCCTGACCTAGAAACCCGCATTCTCCAGTAGAATATAACTGAAATTTTTAAGCATTAGTTTGTCAAGCATTACTTTCACATCATTTTTTTTTTACTGTTTAAAATTATACACTATTAAAAGTCTCATTGTACTTATATATTATATATATCAAACCATAAACTTTGGCTGTTTTCCTGGGACAACAGTTGCCAATGCTGCGTTTATCGATTATCATTCTAGTAAACGATAATTATGATCTATTCAAAAATGCTCTTAAAACTTGGACGTAATAATATTCTTTGTTAGTTCATGTTATTTTTTCTCACTAGCGCAGACTTATACAACCATTTGTTTTATTACACTGTTTTGAGAAAATCGCTTTTGCTCCTATGTGTAAATTGCAATGGGAACATTAAACGAGTTTTTATTTTTATTTACCGCCTTCTTTTTTCCTTCCCTTTTTGTTGTGTTTTTTTCCACGTAAACTGTCTTAGAAGTTGTATGGCAAGTGTGCTGTGTTAGCACACCGAAATCGATTCAGAGTTAAAGAACTAGAGACAATCCTAACATTCGCGGGGGGAAATTTTTGATAACGTTTATTTTATTTAGTTTTTTTTTCTCCCCCTCTTATTATAAGTTTCCATTCCAGAATAAGTAGGAAACAAATTAAATATTTAATTCAGAAGGATTTTTTTTGAAGGAAACTAATTAACATATACTTAAGCCCATCTGACAATATTAATTAAAAAGTATTAAGTTTATGATAAAAAAAATTCATGAATGGGTAACTGGAAAAAAAAAATAAGTTGCCAAAAATATGGTGAGATAGAGTAAGATAGCTATTTGACTAATGGGTGTTTACGCAATCTATGTGTGGAGTGCAAAAAATAAGATATTGTATCACTTTATGTGACAATTCAGTAGTTCTTCCGTCATTGAGTGGGAGGGAAAAAAATATTCCGAGAATGTTATCTTTATTCCCTTCACCACCTGCAAACCTTTTTTTTTTTTTTTTTTTTTCCCTTCTTTTTCCCTCCTTTTTTACCAATCACCCGTTCATATATACTTCTTACCATTATAAAGGAGCTTGAGAAAGTGAAAAAAAAAAATATATAATTCAATTAATGAATGATATTTTCATCTAATGAATGTTGTTTTTATTGTAATTCGAAACTTTTTTAATGGAAACAATTATGAATGCTGCCCAAAATACATATTTCACTGTAATATTATAGTACATTGACAAAACTCCAACATTAAAAAATTCATTTCGAGTATAAATTTCTGTAATTTATAATTCTGTAGTGTGTATTATTTAACGATAATGAAACTATATATAATAAAAACTTCAAAAATTTATTAATAAGAAGGACACAATCGCGTTTTTTACTTTCCAATATCGATGATAATCTTCTAAATGAATCATTTCAAACTAAGAATACCTCATCTATTTCTACATTCTACTACGAGAGCCCTGAAAATGCTTTCAAAACAATATCCTTCTCATTTCACAACTAATCACGTCGTTTATTAGATCGATATACCCTGGAGGGAGGAGTGAATCTGATGTTTTTCGTGGGGATCTACAACATGTAAACCACAACACGGGGGTCGAAGGGTCTCCATCCATTACGGAAATTAATAGCCGATAATCCCTCTCTCAGGAACGGATGTTCCCACAAATTGACCTCATTGTCCCTGCAAATTACTCGAGAACGCGAATCGTGAGAGTCCGAATAGCGGTGGTGGCTTATGAAAAAAACCATCTGGCCCCCTTCTTATTTGGAATTGAATAGGGATTTTACTCTGAAAGAGAGAAGGGATTTTTTCTGAAGGGATTTTTTTTCTCTCTCTCTCTCTCCCCTATTTGATATAGACCTAAATTTATTATTTTAATAATTTTCTCAGCATACAAAGTCAGTTTGAAGTTCGAGTAACAGTATTTCTTGTAAAAGTTCAAATTTAAATCATTATTTGTTTGATTATGATTTTAAATTATTTTTAATGGGTGAATATTTTTGAAAAAAAAAATATGTGGACTATTATTTAGGAGAAACAGTACAGTAATTTTTCATTCTGTATGGTAGTTTGCTATTAGTCAATAACTACGTAGTATAACGCGGATTTAAAAAGAAAAAGGAGAGAAAAAAAAGAGAGAGTCTCTTTGAAAAAAATTATGATATAAATATTTTTTGTGTGTCATTTTCATTAATAAAATCAAAAATTAAATGTATATTCAATTAATAAATAAATATTAAATGTATATTCAATTAATAAATAAGTATTAAATGTATATTCAATTAATAAATAAATATTAAATGTATATTCAATTAATAAATAAATATTAAATGTATATTCAATTGTATATATTCAAATGTATATTCATATTTTTGTATTAGCTAATCTTTTCCTCTTTTCTTCGAAAGGTGCATTTAGTATGGGAAAAATAATTCTAAACTATTTATTTATTCCTAAAGTAAGTTTTTTCCATTACTTTCTATTCATTTCGAGGTGTTATTTGGAAAGCATTCAAGAGATTGAATTCTTGAACTTTTGGAGACATAGCATTCCAAATATTCTTAAGTTGGGTTCAGAATTCATGAATTAAGATTCAGGTTGAAACGCTGTGCAGATATTTTTCTGGTTTTTGAAAGAAACATATTGCTTTTCATACGCACTGTCCACGAAATCCTTTATGGTCAAAATGATTGTATTGTAAAGCATGGTCTGCATTTTCATTGTACTCCCATTTTAACGCGCATTGCTTCGGAATATTACAACTTTTAATTAAAGTGGTAATGTGACATACAAAGTTATCGGAAGATCCTGTATATCAAATAAATTCTTTAAAATGGGATATTCTGTGGGTGTGTATATAGGTAATATCTATGTGTGTTGTGCTGAGTTAAATCATGAATCCTGCTCATAGACTTTAACAACAAGGGACAATATTATTCACGTTATTTCAGTGGAAACATGATTGTATATATCTTATCCAATCAAATCGTTACTTTTTTTTTTTTTAAGTTTTGGCTTTAGCATGAAGGAGAGGCAACGCATATAAAAGGAAAACTTTCGAGCCATTATTATTTTTAAAAATTTATTGGTTCTGAAGCAAGGAACAAAAGTAATAGGTGCATCCATCAAAATTTTAGTTTTCCTCTTAGGGAAATCCGGTAGGGAAATTATCCGAAGGCATTGGTGAAGTCTGCTTAATCAAGTTGGCCCGCAGAGCGAAGCAGGTCAATTTTACCTCACCGGGACAGTATGGGCACGCACACGTACAACGGGGATAGATCCTATGCACCTCCCCCTCCCATAGAAGCTCTAATGGAACTTAATTCTGATCTCGTGCTGAGCCAAGGCGAGAAGTGGTCACTTCATCCATGGGTGGCTCATGACTTCTCTGCTTCTGGCGCGCTCCGAAAATGATTAGACCGAGATCTCGCCATCTGATAACGAGACTCGAGCATTTCAACAAGTAATCATTTTGTTGGATCAGAGCTTTCGTCGAATCGTGAGGGAGTTATGGATGGTGTATTGCGTCTCGAAACGATTTTTATTGATTGTTAAGTGGTCAACACGTATTGATATCCGCAATCATAAAAAAAAATGGTTGTTGATTTCAGACGTGAATACCTCTCGGATAATCTACAGAGGAATTTTCAAAAGTGTGTCAGTGGTTATAATTAGATGCGTTGCATATATTCATTTCTTTCCCCCCATTTTTGCTATTCAGCGACCGAAGCATTTGGAGTTTCTCTCTATGTTAGGTGATGTAAGGCACGGATTATATCGAAATAGAGGTCGCTTGTTGTGAAATTACTGGTTGTATTTTATATTGGGAGATACTAGGGACTGTCCTTTTTAAAAAATTTCTGGTGACTTTTTATACAAGAGGGGGGGGATGGACGGTGGGAGGAAGGGAAGAACGAAAAGCTAATATTCATCTTTGAATTTGACAATGAATAAACTAATGCCAATTAATTTCTCATAAGTGTCATCTGACGTGTGACTTTGATTTATGTGACTATGATTCTCTGTATGTGGCTTATATTAAAAATATATAAATACTAATTATAATTTATCTTTATTTGTTACATACATGAGAAAATAATTGCATTTTACCCCTCTTTCAGATATTTTAGAGATGAATTTTTAAAACTTTTTAGGGTTATAAGGTAACCCCCCTCCCCCCGAAATGTCTAAAATTTTTGATATATTGTCATTTTTGTTTCCGAAGTTATTGTAATTAATATATTGCGTAAAAAGATAAATATGAATTAAAATGGGAAGGGCATAATACATTAAATTACAGTTAAATTGCTTAAGCAATGCATTCTTTCATTTATAAGAAAGCTCTGTTGAGAATTTATAACGATTTATAACGGAATGTGAGCTGAGTATAACGATCATGCTCACATTTCTTAAAACTGCCTCAAAATCAAAACAAGCTCAGTGGCTCTCAATAAGGTGAAATTTCTAAGTGGCACTTTCAGTACCAGCACGTGCCAACAGCTAGAAGCCTTTCCTGATTTTTATTTTTTAAACATGGGCAGGGTTCTACATACAGTATAATCCTATTTTATTTAAGAATAGGAAAGGGGATGAAAATTTATCATGTATTGGGGGTAAGGCTATAGTTATAAATCGATTTAAATAAGAAATGGACAAAAAAAACCGAAACCGCACAAAAGAATACGAAAACTGTAACCAGGTGTGAATCTCCTCCACTTCATTACTCAGAAGGAGAAAAAAAAAAATGTACAGACCTACATTCAACTTCTTTAAAGATTCAATTCGAGGGGAATCGTCTGCTTACTTGAAAAGACGATTTTTTTCCTTTACAATTTTAATATTTCTTTCTGGAAAGTAGATGTAGCATCGTCAACTTTTCTGTCGCGTGCCTTATTTTCAATAGAAGCACATCTAGCATCCTCTGCTTTGAATCAAACAAATACCAAGTATAATAATAGAAAAAGAAGAGGAGGGATGGAAAAAAAAAGTCATCCCAGTCCCCGGCTGTTCGATTTTCGGTCGTACATCCGCCAAACGATCTTTTATGCCACGTGTCCCGGCGCGAGCTTACTTTCTCTTTCTAGCTCTCATTTTAACAAAAAGTATCGTTCTTTTGTGTACGAAATCTCTTTCATAGAATTGGAGGACGACATAGCAATTTTCTTTTTTAATACACATCTTTGATTCGGACAGACTTTTTTCCCTCCGTTTCTTCGGATGGGGCGAGGACTGTTCTCATTTTTTCAAATGCGACTTTGGACGCACCTTATTTTTGGAACCTTGCCGTTTCTATTCCCTCCCCCCCCCCCCTTCGAATTCTATTTCCACCTTAAGTCTAATGGTGGATATCTTTTTATTTGTATAGGAATACCTCTTTTTAATGGGGTTTTTTCCCCATCCGATTTTGCATGCTAGAAAACTATTTTCGTGTGCTCGTGTAAGAATTTTATTTTACTCGTATTTCTCTCTCAGAAAAAGAAAATAATTATAATAATAATATACATAAATTAAATAATATTATTTAAAGTGTTAGTGGTATACTTTCTGGTTTGAATAATGATTTATTTTCCGTAGTCTGAAATTAGAGATGAAGTTTCCATCGAAAGGTTTTTCATACCTGAATAAATGTCCTTGTGTGTGTGTCAATAAGCTAAGAACTTTTTTAAATTATATATGTTTCCGTATGTAAATTCTAAGATATTGAAAAACTTCATAGTTAAACTTCCACGTCAAAACAATAAATTCAAATACATTGGGTAAAACAGCAAGAAATCGGATTCATTATACATCTTGATTGCAAAGTATTTAAGACAATTTATTTAGCATTATTTGTTATTACTTACAATTTTATCTACATAAGCATCTTTTGATAATTTATTAGTTTATAAGTTTTTGCGGAAAATATCCACAAAATGTAAAAATTGTTTTAAATAGTTGGAATGATGCTGGATCTTATTTATTTATTATTTTTTGAATGCTATTTATTCACACAAACAACTTTTTTTTTTTGTAATAAAATCCGTACTTATAATATATTAAACAACACAGCATAAATAAGTTTAAATGCTTTCACATACATTCGGAAGAGGAAAAATAATTATTTTCAGACATTAAAAACTTATAAGCAAGGCGAAAGCAGTATTAAACTATATCATAAGTGCATACTTAAATAGGTGTCAGAGTATTTGTGTATATGTGTGTGTATAAGTAAACAAATACACAATTAAAAATAAATTAGAAAAGTAATCTCAATATTAAGAACTAAAATAAAAAGTAAGAAATTATTATTGTACCAATGAAAAGGAATATATATACCAAACTATAAAAATGAATTTAAAAAATACTTATTCATACTTAACCATAAAAGAAAAACATTATATACTATTGAAAATTACAAAAGAAAGTAAATTAAATAGAAAAAACTTGACAGCTATTAGAATTATCAAAAAAGATATAAATATTTAAAAAAATGTTCTCAAGAAACTTGAAGGAAACCAAAATAATGGAATTTTGAAAGGGAATTTCGAGAACAGCTTATATTTAAGATTACATATTTCCGTGGTTTTTTCATTTTCCTTAATATTACCAATCCTACTGTTAAACTTCTGTTTACATGAATGTGTGCCCTACTGGATTTTAGTTCCTGGATCACCCCACCTGGAAAAACTCCCCTTAATCCTGCGAGCTTCCTCCTTCAGAAAACCTCCCCCTTCCTTCTGTTGCCATTTTCTGCACAAAAGTTCTGGAACGCGCGCGATACCGACTATATTGATCAAATGTTTTTTTTTTTTTATTGATGATCTCTTGGCTGCGTAGTAGTCGCTGAATGGTATCGGGGACTTCTCTTTTGCTGCACAATCAGAACAAAAATAACAATTCTCAAAGCATTCGGTCACCTCTTTTTTTTTTCTTTTTTTCCTCTCTCTCTCTCTCTTTCGCCCTCCCCCATTTATCGTTCTGTGGGGCATTGTTGTAGGTATTGTAAATATGACGTCACGCTCTGCAATGAGTCGGAATTTGAACTGCTTGTAGACAACATCTGTAAAGCAAACATGGTAGTTACGTCTTTTGACAGGGTGCGGTAGTTTCAGCTTTTCTTTTTTTGCGTTGTTAGTATTTATGTTTTCTTCGGGAAGTACACCCCTGAAAATGAGTCGCTCTCACCTGAAGTAAGCGTTTATAGAAAGTGGTGGGTCCTTTCCCCCCCTCCCCCATTCCAATCCCGAGCTACTTTTGAAAGTCGTCTTTCAGTTTATCATTAAAATCACACAATGCTTTAGAATAAAGGTTAGAAAAAAGAGAGGGGGGAGGAGACAATATTGTATGAAGAAATAAGTTATTTTGGCTATAGAATTGATTTATATATTTTCGTAGAAAAAAACATTGCGTTGCTTACTGAGTTGGTCGCATTCGAACGTTGGCTTTGACTCGAACTAAAAAGTGTATTTTTAGAAAATGATAAATGACGTAGACGAAAAGTTTATCTAAAACAGCATTTAAATGACACGAAATCTGTACAACAAATCAATCAATAGAATTTGAAGTCGTAAAGGTTGTGTTAGCTTTTTATATGATAGTAATCCATCACTCTGAATTTTCTTGACAGCTGTCGTGTGTGTTGCGTTTTCCCTTCCCGTCTTAAATTTATACTCGTACGAGTTGATAGAATAAGGAAAAAAAAAAAATATGTGTCTGTTTTGATAGCTTTTTTCTCTCTTTGAACACATACAAAGATTTCAATACTTAAAGATATATTTTTTTGTTTTTTTTTTTTTTACATAAATTAAAGGAGACTGAAATCAAATAAGTCGCATATATCTATTACTAGCTGATAACAGTCCGCTTCGCTGGGAAGACGATAATATTTGGAACCTATACGTAAAATATCAAGAAAATTTTCAATTTTTAAACGATAATGATAATCTAAATTTAAAATTTTAAGAAATTGATTGTCTGTAATAATGGTTATCCACAACTTTCAAATATATGTGGAAAATAAAAAATTTTAGTAAAAAGTCACCCCATATATATATAGTATGGATAAAATTCATTCTACCATATACAAATTACACCTAGTATTGCCAAAGATACAACCTTTTGCCAGAAGATTCCTCATGTGCTTAACTTTCAAATGAAATACCCTCGCAATGACATCGTGTCTATCATAAGATTTTTGTCCTTGCCTCAAGACATTTTGATTTCTGATAATTTAGGATTGCAAGTGACTGCAATCCTAGAAAAAAAGTGATGCAAGTCGGGACGTCCAAAATGTCTTACATATGTCATAGCGTCTTGAGTTCGTTCATGCATGTAGCGAGGTTCTCCAGTAAACGAAGATTGTCTTGCGCGTGCGCTACTCTGCAAAAAGTCGCCATTTTTGTATTTTTCAAAATCCCGCTACGTTTTAGAGTTAAATTACACTTTCACCAACCATGGGATACCAAACTCATTTATTTATATCGCTTAACGTTTCCTATTTTCAACATGAACAAAATTTCACATAAAGAGCCCCTTCGCCAAAATTTTGCCAATCCTCCATCAACGCTTCAATATTAAATTATTTGGTATTTTTCCATTTCGCAAGCGCAAAACTCACCAAGTCAACTTAATTGGTGATAATACACAGTATACATATAAAATAATATATTCCTTGGCGTCGGTCAATATCATTTTTGGCGATAAAGTCGCCAAAAATGATATAACCGATGGATAAGAGTAGATTAACGGAAGAAAATTACATTTTGGATAAGAGTTCCGTAAAATCCGTTCTTAGTGAGCGTCTACATCGCAAAATGAGTAACTGTACTAAATTTCAAGTCAATCGATTGTATAGTCTTAGAGATCTCGTGATAAGTCAGTCAGCGGTATTTCGCTTATATATATATATGTATAGATAGCGTAACATAATATTTTCTCCCTTCTATCAACCATATTCTTACATTAATCAGACATTATTTGAAAAAAATAATTTAAAAATTTTGATTGAATTAAGAAATAACGAATGCGTGTGTGATTTAATTCGATAAAAATTCCAGCATCTATTCCATCTAAAAAAATATTAAGTATTTGTCGGTTTTAGTTCTCAGAAAAGAAACATAACATGTCTTTTAAATCATATTTCTAAAATCCCCTTGCTATCTCTTAACTCAGTTCCTGGAATTAATAGACGAATCGGTAAAAGATACCCTCAGGTGTCGATTTGCTTCGAATCTGTAATGCACGATGTTGTGGTCGGGCACAAGAAAATTAAGTGCAGGGGAAGAGGGGGGGCTGTTAATAGAAAAATAAAACTTTGGAGCACTGTAGGTAGAAACCAGGCCATAAGCGTGACTAAATATTTTAGCATACATTTCATGATGCAATTATTCTGGAAAAAGAACCGCACCTCGTCATTATTGATTGTATTTTTTTTTTCTTTTGCTTACTTTTGCAGAACCATCAACAATCAATTGCTTTATCCCTAGAGATGAATTCAGATTCTTTGGCATGCAGTAATGATAATAAAATATTTATTAGACACTCGTAAACGTCTGCTTAATATTCTTAAATAAAATTTCTTAGTTATATTATGAACTTTATTTCTGGTACTAGATTGATTGTTCATTAATGTCGCTCTTGAAGACAACACGAGAACTATCGGCGACGGACCTCATAATTTTGATCCCTGGTCAAGTGGTGAGGATGATATCTGAGCTGGTACCTCCCTTTCCAAACTGCTACATCACGCCAGCAGGAGAGCTTGGAGACTTTCAATAGATTTAATGTGCTTCAGCCCTGCTAAACGGTGGATCTAGGACTTGAACCCACGACTCGACGGAAACATCACCAGCCGCAAGTTCGCGCCCATATTAGATAGACTAAATAGTAAAAATGCTCTGAATTCTAGGTTTCAGAAAAACCTTGGCGTAATATCTGAACTTTTCCGAGACTGAGATTTGGATCAAGGTATGTGCTAAGAGTTTTCTTCACATACGTAATCGAAAGTCTTTCTGTGGTTTATTATAGAAGTAAATATTGTGTATGCAGTTTTATGTACTTCAGTTAAATTTCGAATTTTCTGAAAGAAAAAAACAATTTGTTAATTAATATAATTTCTATGTTGATTTTTTTTTTTGTCTAAGTTTTATATACTCAGCAAGGTTTCTGAAACAATTCACTTTTAGAAAAAGGTAGAACAAGTAATACTTTTCTCTCATTATGATTAATCGTTTTACCACAAATGCATACATTGATTGAAAATTAATGCTTCCATAACCCTATTTTTTTTTCTCCCGGTTACCCGATTTTCATAATGCTTGTTGAAACTACACGTTTCCTCTTTCAATACACAGCTCATTTTGGGCATGTTCCCCTTTTTTTTCGTGCACTCGTGTCTAATCGATAAATCCGTCAATTTGTGTGGCTGTTGTCGACTCCAAGATTTAATGGTAGCTATCACCTCATTGTTAAAACAAAAGTAATGACGAAAGGTGCTTTTTCATTTTTGGCTTGAGGTGAAAGTCACAAGAGGCAAAGTCAAGTGCAATGGCACCTCACTGCTTCAACCTGATCTACAAGTAGGTCTCCATCTTCTGCAGTTCTCAGCACATTAGCGGAACCTGTGAACAAAGGTAACAAGTGTGCATTACATATAGAATATATATAGCTTTCAAGCACTAAATGAGTTTTGAAAATCTGGTAACAAATAAAAAAAAGAGTTATGAACTTGAAGGTATTGTTTTGCAATCAACTCTCGTATGTATGCGTATGTATTTGTAGAAGAGAAAACATACTACTACTCTCATTCTTCTAATAACAGCCATTTAAAAAGTATGACCAGAATCTTGCCCTACAGTCGCAATAAGAAAAAAATATTTTTATGTTTCTTGTTGTGGTTCTGAGTTAAAGCGGCTATATCAAAGAAACCGGTAAACCTTCTTCAACAATTAAGGGGTCAGGTTTAATTTTCTTTATACTTATATCTTCTTTACAAAACACTGTGTTTTGCGACGTTTAATATTACCTTAAAGGAAAGATGCTCTCTTGATTTGAAATCGAGCTTCTGTTATGTCATGTTTTGAAACAATAGAATTACAATTTGTAACTGAACTGGATTGATTACAAAGTAGCATTTAGAAATGTCGTTCCCCCTCCCCCCCTGCATACTTAGAAACAACGAGCACGAGAATTATTCCAAAGTCACAAATATCAGCCATTTTGTTCCACGTTTTAATTTTATTCTTTTCTAAATTTCTTTCATATAAATATATAATTGGTATAATTTTTAATTTTCAGGGTTATAAATGAACTATTGTGTTTTGAATAAAGCATAGTGTTAGCAAATAATTTTGCATCAAATCCTTTGGTGTAAAAAAGATTATGGATGTGTCCGAAATCCAATTACGTTTTCTTGCACAAAATACGTTGTTTGTTTTATCATCACATCTTTTCACACAAAGTACATTTCCTTTATTATGGGGAATTTTTCTGCGTGAGACAATTATTCTTTCATAAATTTTGAGTATATATATATATATATATATATATATATATATATAGAGAGAGAGAGAGAGAGAGAGATGTGTGTGTGTATGACTTTTTGTCTTTTTAAATATTGGAAATTATTCTTTCATAAATTTTCAGTATTTATATTATTATATATATACTGTAGTGGTTAAAAATGGCTAATTTTAAGGATCTGCTATGTGTTTGATTATCAAAATGCCATCTCACAAAGCCTATCTCTTTTCTAGTTAATAAAAGATAATCTATTGTGACATATATGTTTAGTTTTTCTATCGATTTTTTTTATTCATCCTTTCCCTTTCATCTAATCGTCAAATATAATTTCTACCTTGTTGTATTTCTTACGTGTGCATTTCAAATAATTTGAAGATAAGAACTGCAGGTTACAAAAGTGTAATTTAAACTCGATGTAGCAGCTATATTAACTGTGTGTAAAATGAAATGAATGTTTGCATTGTTACGGAAAATACCTTCGTAATACTAAAAATAGCTGTAATTACCAATAGTTTTATCTACGGAAATATAAATTCCTTTTTTTTTTTATTTGCTGAAATGAAATATTGGAATTTTTTTAATGCAGAACTAGAGGTTTACTTTTATAGATTTCTGTTTTAAAACTTTTAAATTAGTATTAAAAGAACCCACATCCCATAAAGTTGTTTTCTTTTTTATCTCTCTCGTATTTCTGTGTCAAAGGAATGTTAGGTTTTGACTCTTGTTTATTTTAATAGAAATCGCCTCAAATATGGTTTGAATGAGTAATTTTAAGTTAAGATCTTGTAATCAGATAAATTTGGTGTACAAATACGAAAATTCTATCATTTTCTGTGTGTACTACTTAATTATATTTACTATTTGCTACTCGTTCCGATCAGTTTTGAATTTCTTTGATAAAATGCTATCATAGATCAATGTATTAAAGGGAAGAATAAGGAGTGCATTTTGAGTACAATTGTTATCTCTTGCTCCCCTGAACACCATTGATGTTGATGTTTTTCCACTGGGAGCATAACTTATGCATTTATTCTATGATATCTTGGTTTCAAAAGTTTAAGAATTAGTGTGTGTGTCTTATATGTTATCAGGAATAAAGCTATATGATCATAATTTTATGTCCCAATAACATGTTTTATTTCTTATTTGATTAACTTTTCTTTCTATATGTATAAGCTGAAGTTTTGTTTTATTTCTTATTGAGAGTTATATATCTAAGTTGAAGCTTATAAAACAGAAATATCATGTACAGACTTCTTGATAGTTCAATTCATCTTCATCCATTTCACTATCATTTACGCGCATTTTTCTCTGGACATACTTTACCGAACATTTCAAACAACATGTCGCAGAACCGCGATCGAAATAGAGACTGACACTTGTCACAAAATCAATTAATCTCGCAGCAAATCCTTTAATAACAACAGCAATCCGAAAAGACTGAAGCCTACGGCATAAATACCACGACCGCGTCTCGTCATGAACCTCACGTTCAGCTACCGAACAGCACAAATAAATTGATGATCCCCCGTCAACATCGCCTCGCATTTCGAGAATCAAAAACGTTCTAATGGCTGAAATAGCCTATTACTCGAGCCCTCCTCCGTCGCCGTACGATCAGAAGAAAACAATAGCCCGCTAGTGACCTCCTCACCCCCTGATATACAATCCTATGGTGGAAGCATAATAAAAAGGGAAATTTAAGTCGTTGACATGGCAGCCACGTCTTTACTTCTCGTAAATATTTTCCCCCAGCAAATTAACTAGTTGCAGAATTTAATGTCCTATAAAAATGTTGACAGCTATCTCAGCGATTAGTTGCGCGCTTTTTTTTTAGAAGTGTTATATATATTTTTTTAAATAGTGATGGTATTCGCATCGCTCGAAAAAAATTAGAACTTGTTGATATGCGTAATCATGTATTACATAAATTATGGATAAATCGAAATATATTGCTCAATTCATTTCAATATAAATGACTAAATTTTTAATGTAATTTAGTATAAAGTTATCTATGAAAAGTACGTTTGGGTTAAAAGTTATAGTTAAAATATAAATATAAAATTAAAATTTATTAATCAAAGTTTTGCTCATTTTTTAGATATCTTAATCGATGTGTTTCATAGTATAATAGTAATTGAATCTCGTTTAAGTATTAGTTGTGCATTTGGAAACGACGTATTTGCTAATATAGAAATAAAATATTGAGAAATTAATAAATAACCATGTTTAAAAAATGATCGAATGTATTAAAATTTTTATTGCTGGGAGTGAGCTGCTGTTTTGGTTCTGAAGCAGAGTCTAGCGGCGGGCCTCATCTTTTAAAATGATTAATTAACTTTGCATTTCAGAAAAGGTATAAATTATACCATAAAAATCAATAAATATCAATTAAATAAAATAGTGGCAGTGTTATTCAATTTGTTTTTTGTGTTAATTTCATATCTTCTATAGCTGCAAGCACATTTGATTTTAGAATAGGTCTTATGAGACAAAAATACATTATCACACATTTTTTTTAAAATCAGGAGTGAGTTTATTTGTTGAGATGCTCATCGCAAACAGCGAGTTAATGTCTGTCAAAAAGCATCTATATTTACACTTGTTGATCTTCAAGCTAGAAACATTTCGCTCGCAAATGTATATTGACCCAACTATAGAGAACATTTTCCCAACATATTTCTTCACACAGAATTTAATACAGTATCTTTCATGATGTGATCTAACTACATGTCAATAAGTTCAAGCTTCTTAGGTGTTATGGCAACATCAGCAGTGAATGAATTTTCTTATAGTCCCGATATCTTCTTGTGACCTCTGCCTCCAAAACATTACTGATAATTCCTAATCTTAACACAAACACTTTTAGCCACTTCCTGTTTTCCCAATAAAGGTAAATGACAAAACTTGCCTTCTTCTGATTGCCTGTAAGGATAATTAGTTTTGTTTTGAATGATTTTACGCACGGAAAGAAAATCTCAGATCTTGGCGGATTTTTCTGGCTGTCTTGGCGTCCGGCGACTATTTGTCCACCCTTGTTATAGAAGATGGAAGAAAACAACTACAGTATATACTTTTTTTTAAAAAAAAAAATCAGGAACTTGGAACAAAAACTTTTCTGTGGCTTATCCAATGGAAAATATGGCTTGATAATGCTTTATTAACATAAAAAATGTATAACATATTAAAGAATTTAAGTGTCTTTAATTTAACATATGAAAATACAATTTTTTCTGTACTTAATTTATTAGATTATTTATAGAAATATATAATTACATTATAATCATATTGCATAATTTTTTCTAACCCTCATTGATTTGAAAATAAGACATTATTTTCATACTACATCTTCCTAAAGCACTTTAATCCTCAGACAGTGACATTCCAACACGTGAAGTGAGATGAGAAATGGGGACAGTATATCACTGAAAATTGAACTGTCTTACAGCAAGTGGAGAAGTGCCGACAAATTGGTTGGAAATTATGCGTGTTTGACAAATTGCTTGTGAATTATTCTTATGGTGTCAAATTAATCATTTTGGAATCCCCGAATGCTTAGTTATTGCTACAGATGTACTAGTTGTACGATGAAATTAAAATCTTTATTTACAAGTGGAGATGCTTCTCAAAATATAAGGGTGGAATGAATAACAAAAAAAAAATTGGTTTTTACTGAAAATGGGCAGTATTCATTTGTGTCTAAAAAATTTAATTGTTTAATTTTTAATGTCAATCAATAGTTATTCAATTTTAACAATACAAATCAATTTCAACGTACAAAGTGCTCTATTTTGAGCAATAATTACGCAATAAATAAATTTCCATCAAATGTTAAGTAGATGAACCAAGTTTGTATAAAATTTTATTTTGTATTTGTCATGTATTTATAATGGTAAAAATTGTTTAACTATTGGATTGAATTTATCTTGTATTATTATTATTACAATGTAAAAGACAAGAGGGAATTTCAATCCGAATTTACGACCTAAAATCAATCATGATTAAAAGAAGTAAAACATATGAATCTACCATTTAATTAATTGTTTGAACAAAATTAAGAGTAGAGACCAAAGGATTAAGAATTATTGATTAAAAATGAGAAAATATTTTTACTGATATTTGAGTAAAACAGAACTGTATCAAGTTTTATTCTCAATTTTTTTTATTGAAAACAAATAAGAGAAAAAAATTAACAAATGAAATCTCGTTTCCTTTTTATAGCATTCAAAAAATTTCATTATATCCTCTCCCCCACTCATTAAAAAGATACAAATATTGTAGAAAGAATCTGAGTATCTTGGTAATGATTATGATGCGGGTTCGTAAGTATCCTACCAAAAATAAACTAAAAATTATTTAAATGGGAGGGGAAAGAAAAAAAAAAAAAAAAAAACAGAAATTGTTCTATGCAATACCGTTATGAAGAACAGATTTGGCCATCAAAGGTACTAACTTTCTTAAAAATAATTAGAAAATTATTCAAATAAATATTAAAATTAAAGCAAACGTTAAAATATTGAAGTGGACGATAATGTTCTTTTCAGATATTAAAATTAAAGCAAACGATAAATTATTAAATTGAATATTTTTTAAACCAAATGTAATTATTGCTCCTATAAAATGAATTAATTTTTATATCCTGTATTTCAATCCAATAAAAAAAAAAAATTAAATATTCTATGTATAGTTTTGCAAACAGCAAATCTAGCCTCCCAACCTGCCAACTTTTGAAGATAATTATCAAATTAGTTAAATATTAGAACTAAAGTAAACGATGAAATATTGAAATGGACAATAATATATTTTTCCCGATATTTAAAGGAAACGATAAATTATTAAATTGAAATATTTAAGTTAAATGCAATTAAAATTATAGAAAATGGTTAATTATTGAACTGAATATATTTTAAGCTAAATAAAATTAAAACTAAAGCAATTGATGAATTGTTAACCTTGAATATATTTCAAACTATATATAAATAAATATAATATAAGCTACATGCCATTAAAATTACATGTAATTAAATATAATATAAGCTACATGTAATTAAAATTAAAGCAAACGATAAATTGTTAAGCTGAATATATATTTTAAGTTAAAGGTTACTAAAACTAAAGGAAACGGTAAATTTTAGTTGAATATAAAAAAAATGTAGAGAAATTTAACGTCAAGCCTATGGATAGAGCCGTAAAAGCAAGATATTTGAATAATAGCCTAGTTAAATAAGCTAAATTACCAAGTGTTTATATTTAACATTAGAGCCAAAACCATTAAGTATAATGTAAAAGAATATGGGAAAAATTAACACTAAATCTATGGATGGAACCGTTAAGTCAGGAAATAGAACATGACTATAGAAAATCTAATTTACGTATTAAAAATTTGAAAAGTGGTCCTTAGAACAATTTATACCCCACCTAAAACATTAACCCTCTTGGGTGGCTAAAAATTAGAACTTTATTAAGGCATATTTTTGAAAATTGAGTTCATTGCTGGTGTAAGTAAGTATATCAAACATATACGCAAAAACCATAACGATAAAATTTTGAAAAGTGGTAAGGTGACCACTTTGTGTCATCAAAGTGGCCCTTTAGAGGCAAATTAAATAAGAAAGCCAGCATGAGGAGAGGTATTTCATTGAAGGTCACCTTTATTGAGTTATAATAATTTGAACGTGCTCTTCGTCCTTGGCTGTCAAAGAGGGGGATAAATTCAACAAATTGTTTATTTCAGGGGAAGATGTTATATTCGTTGTAAATAATAAAACTTTCAACATAAATTTTAAGAAAAATTAATGAATGAATTTATGACTCAATAGTAATATTGTCTATTATTCGGGAAGTTCACATCATAGCGTGCCATTTATCTAATATGCATTTCGTGGAGATAACCACACAATTTCACAAGTAATAAACTATATAAATTCCTTTAATTACCCGAACGAATGTATAATAACCGAGCACATCCGCTAAAAATTCTAGGTCAATTTTTTCTCTCGATCCATTTTGATCCGCGCTTTCACAGCATTGACAGAAACAGGTATTCAAGTCAATCATTTTGGTCCGAAAAATCCACAGACAAATACAAGTCATGCGTAAATTCTTTAATTAGACCGCATTATGATCCACGTCGGCAGATCTTTTCCGGTAAATAGACACCTCACAGTATGATGCGTCAGAAAACAAGCGGAGCTTGAATGATTCGTCTATTAAACAGCAAGAAAAAAAATAATAAAAACTTCTAGTGTGCATTGTGACATAAAAAAAAGAATATCTGGGTTGTTTCGTAATGATGAGGAAATTTTGCTCGTTTCATAAGCCTTGTCTCGAGACACGATCTTAGCACGCGTTTGACACATTCCCTCGACCCCGATAATGACACCTTCGTAATGGACTTCGCTAATTAGGGGGACCCTCCTTTTCTCTTACCCCTCACGCCTTCCCTATTCCTCTAACATGCCGCTGTACACCCTCTCCGAATGCGACAATATTGACAAGAAAAAGACTGGAGGAGAAATTTATCGTTTGTCGCAGTCACTTATTTCGCAAAGGACATTTGCTGTATTGATCCACATAGTGGCATTAAGAATTAAAATTATAGTCATTAGTTTTTTGTACTTTTATGTAATGACACCACAGTGCAATATTAATGATACAAGTTTAATATGAGATAATTGGCATCACGTAATACTCCGATAAGTGATTTGAATTTGTTTTTTGTAATATCTGAAATTTTTGCGCGTATGGGAAATGTGAGCTCGTACTGAATTCAAATGAAAGTCACATGCTGCCAGACTGTGAGTATTAATTAAATTAATATTAGAATTCATTACCTTTTTTTCTAATTTAAACGATTTTAGGCGTATTCGTAGTGCACAAAAATTTTTTAATCCCTTTTATACAGAGAAATCTCAATGTCTGATAAAACTGTAACAATTTTAATAATATTTAAAAATACAGCTTTTTCATCGAGGAAGGGGTTTAATTTTAATCGTACAAGATTTCGATCTATTTATCTTAAGACTGTATGTGTGTGTATATAATGTCAGATTTCTTGATCATGGAACAGAGCCTTTTTTATATATAAAAGACATTTCATCTTCTGCATTCTTTCTTTTTTCTGTCGAATAACAATAGTTATGTAAGGCTATTTGATATTTTAAACGCAATTATATTTTTGTTAGTGAGTGTTTTAATATTTCTAGAAAGAGTTTCTCAATCTTGGGAAAAAATGCTTCAATAAATAGGAAGGAGAGAAATATTTTTATCAAAATATGAAAGCGTACCCCCATTGCAAGCTAATGTTCTTTTCTTCTCTAAAATCGATAAAACTTCTTATATTAATTCGTAATAGAGATAAATGTTTAAATAAAATTAATTAACATAGAAAATTATTCCATGTACTTGATAAAATGTGCATTGATTATATATAAAATTTCTGTTTTGATGAGCCATATACGAAGCTTTGTGCATGTTAAATGTTTTCCCTTAAAAAAACAACAGTAACATAATGCTCTTTTAAAGTACCGATGATTTGAAATATTAAAATCGTAAGATCTCTCCATATACATTAATACATCTTCCCCCCAAAATGGTTGTACTATGATAACAGTAGTTGCAGATGGCTCTAACAATGTTGAAGAACAAAAACTAAAGGCATCGTCCGCTCTCAAACTCATTGACTGTCAATGAAGATAACATAAATACAACAATATATGACATGGCACTTTGAAAAGTGGTGGGTATCGGCAGATCTTTATCTTCAAAGCGTAGCACGATTTAGAAGGCTACGGGAGACTTAGAATGACCAGCATCCTCCCTCCCCCCTCACCAGTTCCTTGGTTACTTTTATTTTTCAGTTGTTGCGTTGTTTTACGTTGAGATCCCTTGCCTTAGTTGCCCTTCGTTGTGTTCAACATCAGCTATTAGTTGATGATTAAGGATCCAATTAGCATTTACCCTTTTCTGACTTGTCTAACACTAAGAATTGGTTATGATACAGATCACTTTGATTGGTAGTGATGGGTCAGATGTGATTCGTACACATTGTGTGTTTAGGACTGACGTATAGGGAGAACAACGATGTTGCGAAATTTATTTGAAGGGTTTTTGAAAGTATTTGCTTCATTCATAAATTTAATGACCGGTTTTTACTAAATGTATTTTTCCGTTTTATTTCTTGCTTTATTGAAAAATGTTATGTGGTTATGCAATATCAAGCGTATTTTGTATCAATCAAATGATTTTATATCTTGTTAAGCATTACATAGAAACTTATTAGAAATTATCAGGAGAATCTTTTAAAAATCACACATTTTCTGTCTCTCTCTCTTTAACTCTTCAAAGGATTACTATTGATTATACATAAATTCTGTCAACGTGATTATGATTTTTTTATATTGCGAATATTGTTTTGGGATTTGATTTAGAATAATTTAATGTAAACATCTGTGTTTTATGTAGTTATTTAAATAATTTATCAGACTATTCGATATAGTGGTCTACTTAAATATATATTAATATGCAATAAAATTAATAGGTATTTGCGGATTTTGTAAAACAGAAGAAATTGATAAGAGCAGCACAAATTTAGTAGAAAACCTCCATAGCCATTCATCTCCAAAGATGGAGGAGGAAAGTTTTCTTGATAAACAACATAAATTTCAGATTTCAAGGAAATTGTTTATACAATAATGTGTAAAGCTAAGGTGATTAATTAATGTGTTTTTTATGTATACAAGGTTTGTCCCAAAAGTAATGAAAATAGTTTTATTACGTATTTCTGGCACATTGCCAAAGGAAACAACTTGTGGTTGCAGGGGAGTTGGAAGCATTAGTTTATACATTGCAATGGTCAACAGGTGGTCCGATTCGTCTGAGTATTATCACAATCATGATGCAGCAAAGTATTGAACAACGATATGCGATGATGTTTTAAGTTACACTTGGTAAATGTGGTAGTGAAATTATACTGTGCTTCCCCATCCACCATACAGTCCAGACTCAGTACCAGAGACTTCTTTTTGTCTCTAAACTTGAGGTTGTAGTTAAGGACACCCTTTCGGGATAAATAAAAATGCTGAACAAAACAAAAAATGAACAAGCTTTGAGGATGCAATCACAAATCATTTCTCAAAATAAATTAGCACATTGGTACGAATAATGGAGGCATCTCTGTACCCATTATATTAATGGTCAAATTCTCAAATTTCATACTTCGTTGAATATTATGTATATTTCATTTAAGTCCAATTACGTGTAAATTTTCTTAAGAAATTACCATTACTTTTGGGACATACCTTGTGTGTGTATATATATATATATATGTGTGTGTGTGTGTGTTAAATGAGTAGCTTCACGTAAATTTCTTGAAAGTTATAACGTAAGTAAATGTACGTAAATAATTAATTATATCAATGAAAGGTGTGAATAAGATACCAAATGAATGAAGAAAAAAAATTCAAGTAAGATGTATAAATTCTTCTAAATATATTGCTCTGATTACAGCATCTACCAGATTATATTTCACATCTCGGTTAAATGAAAAAGAAGGGTTGTACGATATAACAGGTTTTGAGTCTGAATGTCCTCAAAATATGCAAACACAGGGAGATATGGAGAATAATGCATTGGCTCAGATGACGTCACATAGCCCTCTGATTGTCGGAAAATCGTGTGGCTAATTAATAATTGCTTCGTTCTTTTTTTTGGAACATTGTTGAAACAAATCGATTTAATATGCCAACCCTATTCAATATTGACGTTGCAGTCAGTAATTTTGAATATCCTTGTTTAGGAAATTGTATTACTCAACATGTTAAACAATAATTAAGGAAAATATTTTTAACTGTTGGGGAAGAAAAGCTTTAGTGTAAAGACAATTCAAGAATCATTAAAAGCTCTAGAAGAACATCGGAGAACAAAACTCACTATTTAGAGAAACACGAAGAATACCCGAAATGTCTAATTAAAAATAGTAACATTGAAAGTCTTTGCATTAAGTATTGAAGTTTTTCTTTAATAAAATCAATAATACATAGCGAGTAAATGTGTATGAGGTGGGATAAAATAATCTGTTTATCTCTGATTTACATAATAAAATCCTACTCTTTTGTGGCCTACCCTTGTTTCAACTCGGGGGGTAGGATGGAGTAGGATGGGATTACTCGACTTCTCCTTCTCAAAAAAAAAAAAAAAACCTTTTTTTTTTGGAATAAAAGGCAGTAATTCAGTTTTTAAATTAATTACTTGAGAATTTTCAGATCTGTAAGAAATGATATTTTTTTTTTTTTTTTTTTTTTCTTTTGAATTTCCAAAATTCAGTTAAAGAAAGTAATTCCACAGAAACATTCATTTTTGTATCACTGGTCCGAATATCTTTTATTCCATGTAGCTAAAAATAATAATTTAGCTCTGAGAAGAAAAGTAGAAAACTCTCTATGGGATTAACATTACGGTTGAAAAATATTCAGTTGGCTTTATCTCGAAGGGGTGGGTGAATGACGATCAGATAAATAGACAAAGTCTTCAACAAACATGCTTGATGCATTAACAGTAAACAAAAATCACAATTTCGGATATACAAAGTGTTTAATTTTTATCTTATTAAATAAGATCAGCATTAAATACTTTGTGCATCCAAAATTGAGATTTTGAACACTTCATTTTCTTCAATGTTTCATGTTTTACATTCTGTTTATTTTGATAGTAAATTTTCTATTGTGAAGTGTTAAAACCCACAACATACGTATGAATTAATATTAAAGAACAATAGAAATTTATATCGAATGAAAATATCTGGATTTCTGTTGCAGGACTTATAGATAATGCTTAGTTTAAAATGAAATAAATGAAAATCAATTTAAGTGAATTTTTTTTTAAAGAATTTAGACTTCCAAAACAATATTGTAGAGGAATCTAAAATGCAACTTTTGATTACCTTGCAAAAATGAATTACTTGAATTCTGAACGAAACTTTTGAATCAGAATGTTTTGGCACCTATATTTTTAGGAATCCCCTTCTGTCTATAACATTAATCTTACCTGTATATTCCATTACAATAAAGAACGAAACGAAATTGTCTACTTCTAAAATATTTTACATTATTACATTTACCAAAATGTGTTCCTATCTTTGACTTAATTTATGTTACGAAACGAAGTTGTGACATTGTCTATTAGCTGTTTTCTCTTCATTCAAAGGACTTTTTGTAATGTAAATTGCATACAATTACAGCTCCTTGCCAACCAAATGAAACTTGATTAAGTAAATTAGATAAAGAGTGTAGCGAATTGAATGAAATATAGTTATATATAAGTGAAATAGAATTGAAAGGAAAGAGAAGGTAAATAGAGGATAAGACAAACTGATAAATGTTGTACAATAGAGTGAATCATTGTAATTAATCGTTTTTATTGAAAATAGTTGGAAGTGACTCTTGATCAGAATACCAAGATTCGAACAGAAATGCTTTAATTGGAATGAGTGATTTGGAAAGCAAAAGATTTTATTATTGGAATTTAAATTAGGGTAAACTGAGTTATGAGAGATTCGAGAAAGCAATATTTCATATTTTTGGATAAATTTGTAAAGTGTGTTGTTCTTCCCTTACGTATCTTCAGTCGAACTTATTGACTATTTAAGATGTCTGTAGAGTTAAATAATGATGGAAGGTCGTCACAAAATTTTCTTGTTATTTCTATTATTTTTAAACAAGGTAGGACTGAAAAGTTCATGAACAGCAATAAATGATAGCAATATATTATATCACTGATAAATTAAACTTTTAAGTTGATTTGAAGACGAATTCTTTTCTTGAGTTCTTATGAAAATTCAGTCGGAGACTTATATACTCTATCTCTTCCCATCGAAGACTCCAAATAGCCAGCTTTTAAAACCTAATGGCTTTATTATTCCTTACAGAAAAGATTTCGAACTGGATCTAATAATTACCCATCATTTGTTTATTTTTCGATCCCCACAATTAACTATTCTCGTGGACTTTCACTCAACGAAAGTAAAAGTATTGACTGATTTAAAGACCACTTACTTTCAAACGAAATCAGAAGAGGCTTCTAAAATTGGTGACCCCCCGAGGCACACCACCCGCAAACAGTAGCTACAGTTCCTCACCCACCCAGGGAGACAACAGTCGCAATTACAGAACATTTCTTTTATTTACGTCTATCTCTCGTGGGAATCAGCATCTCCATTAAGATGTATCGTAGGACAGTTTTCTGTTATCGACAGGAGCGACTCACAAAGGTGCTCTGTTCGAACATTTTGTTGGTCTTCCGCACTTGAGTCACGAACTGTTGAAAGGTTAGGGTGGCGATGGATACACAGAATGGTACTACTAAAGAATGAAGTTCGTTGGGAGATGGAACCTGAAATACTTTTAGTCACAAGCGAAAATTAACTGAAGGCTTTTCTATCTAATATATTAATTAGGGTTGTTGTTAAAAAGTAACTTGTAGGAAACGTATTAATATAAACATTAGTGAGTGGAGGCATATTGTGTGTTCAAATGAAACCTTATTTTTCATAGACTCTAAAAATTACATATGTAATGCTTAACTAAATGTTTGTTTAAATATTTTATTGTATATGTTAACTCGTAAAAGATAATTACTTCCAATCGTTAGAAAAGTTTTAATGTAAACATTTTACAAGAAACAGAGAGATACATGTAACAAAGATTTTTAAATTTATTGCTATATATATAAATTATATATATATATAATATTAACCCAGAATGGAACCATAATGTTGTAGCTATTTTTATTGTGTCGACAACTGAAACATCTTATTATTTCCAGTGTTGAATATTTGTATCATAGAAATATGAAAGTCAGAAATCATCTTATATGATTCCCTAATAATGGTTACAATTTTATTCATTGTAATATTTTAAAACAAATGTGATGAGAAGTATAGCAAGGAATGGATACGCTTAAGAAAATTTATGCTTAAGTGTTTTTAAGTGAATTAGTTAAACAGACAGTCTGTAAATAATTTTTTGTACATTTTGTTTTAAAATGCTTTTTTCTTAAAGAAATTCCTTTATCCTTTTCTTCCAAAAATATCGTTTTTTTTTTTGTTTTTTTTTCCAACAAATTAAAAAGTTGAAAAATCCTGACCTTACATTCTAGCATCATCATCTAATATCTTTGGTATCTTTCTTCAATTTCGATTCATATTGTCAAGTGCTTTTTATTTGTTTTTATTTTTCTACACTAAATATATAAGTAAAATAAAAATCACAAAAGTTAATAAATAACGTTAGTATAAAAAAATCAGCAAAATAATAATGATAATATTCTTTTTCTTCAGAAATTAGGCGAACATTTGGCATATGTAATATGTACATAGATATTTATTAGGCCTAAATTTTTCGCACTTGTATGTATGCCATAAATTTATGTACCCTAACTCAATTCTACAATTTTCTTTCGTGACAATAAAGTAGTGAAACATGTTTGAAATAATTTTAGTGAGGTTATATTATAACTCATTATACTATTTTATAAATCTGATGAAAATTATACTAGTATATAACTTTTAACGCAAAACAAAACTGCGCGTCCATTTAGCTCGTACAAAAAACTGTGGTTCTTTTCAACGGACCAAGCCCCTCTAATGCTTTCTGTAGGCACCCAATATTCAGTAGTTGCTAAAAGCCTTTAATTATCTAAAAATGAAGCAAAATAGCATTTCCGATTGATCGGAACAGAGGCGAGCACTTAAAGCGACCTCTTCTGTAATTGCTCTTAAAAAGCCTCCTCTTCATTCAAACGATAGTGGGCATGTTCAAGCTTTTTTAGTGCATTGATGTTCTTTCGTATTATTCCTAAATATTTATCGAGGCATCTGTATTTCTACAGAAAGCATTGCTTTTGAGTAATTTCAGTATTTTTTTGCAACCGCATGAACGAGTTGTTATTATTAAGGCGGGCTGAGACAATTATTAAACCCTTAATTTGATGCGCGTGATGGTAGACTGTCAGTTGCTTTTATCTGATTTCTTGCAAAATGAAGAATGCCCTGGATTTGTTTGTTTGACGGCAGGATCATAAATATTTTGTTTTCGACAGCTCTTATATCTCAATCATAAAGGTAATAATTAAATTTTCATGTCGTATTATAACCCTATTTATATTAAAAATTCCTTTAACGTCATAAGTTGCCGCGGGGAAAAATTGCTAAATTAGGCCTCTTTGAGAGAAAATAAATGGGAAGATTGATGCATGAAGGGGTGGATTAACAAATATGGGTGACTTTATTTTTTCCACTACGTAACATTACATAATAATTTTGTATATAAGTGTAGGGATATCGTGGCAATCAAAAGGAGTATAAAATAAAGGGGGAGGGAGCAACGTTTGCTTGGAAAAATAATTCATTAGTTATTTAGTGAACATTTCATTGCGAAGAAATTTTGGAATAGAGTCAAGACAAAATGTTTTAACAAAAACGCTATAAACAAGGCAAATGATATAGTTTCAAATTCTTAAGAAAAAACAACTTATTGAAATCATGCATTTAATACATGACTGAAAACTCACCAAGAATGTACTTAAAACTTTTTTGTCAGCATTTTTAGGTGAAACTATCAAAAAGATAAAACTGTTTATCATTAACAAGTTTGGCTTTTAATCAAGGTATTTAATTGAAAACAATATCATAAGAATCACGAATAAATTTGAGAAATTATTTAATTTCATCAATTGGCTTTACTGTATTAATAAGGCGATGCAACCGTCAAAACAAAAATGATCACACGATTAAAAGAAATATTACAAGCTTTTTTTGAATGTGATAAAAACTTTATTTATTTATTTTTAGAGCAGAAGCATTTTCCGAAGATAGTTTCAGCATTTTGACTTATTAATTAAATTTATTTTTAGTTAAAATTTATTAATAAATACGTATTATATAGCAGTAAAATTTTGTATGATTAGATTTATTTCCATAACATTTAAAAAAAAAAAAAAACAGTTTAGAATTCTTTAAAGTTATTCATACATATTTTATTAATATCCCATTTATGCATTTTCTACGTAAACTATTTCAAAGCACTATAAATTGGTACAAGTACAAATTGTACAGTAGGAAAGATGAACTATGGCATTCTTTGTAGAAGTGAAACATTTAATTACAAATAAATCTGCAATGCGAAAACTAACTATTTCATCCCAGGATCGCACAAATTGATCAGGACTTGCGACAAGACCATCAAGAAAACGTAAATTATCACTAGTGCATAGTTTATATTTGTAATATATTCCGCCAAAAAATATAATGAAAAGGGACAAAAGAGTTTGATTTGACTCGAGACACTTCAGTGATGTAAGAAAGGTTATATTTTTTGAGTTTTATTATTTTTTTTTTAGTCGCAAATCATGTTAAGTTTCCATTTCCGTGCCCAGACAAATCGGACCACCTGCTGACCGTTGTGATCTGCAACTGAAATTTCAATTCACCTGCTGACACCATCTGTTACGTTTGGGAATGTGCCAGAAATGCGCAGTACAACTATTTTCATTACTTTTGGGACAAACCTTGTATTTTGTCATGCACAAGTGCAATTCTTAAGGTTCGTCAATTATTTGCTTTGATACAATTTAAAATAGCTGAGGCGGACTGCCACATACAGAATTAACGGAGGGCAATGGTCTGTGCATGTTTCTCATAAATGAATACGCGATAAGAAAATTCAAGAATAATACTTCCACTGATGCTTTTATTTCGTTTATGCCTCTGTGTTTTACAAGAATTAAAATTCAATTGATTTCGCTGCAAATAGCAAATTATTAATTAATATATGTTAATAAAAATATTTGTAAGACGAAAGAACCCAAAACATAGGTTAAATATAACGAAATTGTGTTAAATATTAAGAAGAAAATATTTAAGCTGGAATCTGAACAACATAACCCTTGAAAAAACAATTGCTCCGATCTTTTTCACATTGAAAAAACATTAGAATTATTGGTAATATTTTATTTTTTGAACAGCGGATTTTAGGAATTTATACTTTACTCAAGGTTAACGAAAAATTACTAATTAATTTTCTAAGTAATTAAAGATTTTTTACGAGTATTTTTATATAATTCTTTTTAAGAAATTTTCTGCTACTCGAGTCTATTAGGGTTTTGAAATTTTATTACAACCCAAAATAGTTAAATTAATAATTAAAAATACTCGTAACGAAAAGAAAGCAGAATGTTCTATCCTAATAATTTACATATAAAAATATTAATGATTTTCATGAACAGATTAAAGGTATAATAATTAAAATGGACAAGGCACGTTAAATCTTTATAATTTAATTAATCGAATTTGTGAGACAGTGCAGTATTTTTATTCAATCCGTACATAACATGAAAAAAAAAATTTAAGCATTATTTAGTTTAAATAATACATTTCAATGCTTAATTTTTTTGAAAAAAAATTATTTCCAGATTCATACTTTCAGATTTGCTTAAAAGAAATTTTGACTGAGTCTAAAATGTTGCTCTATTGCTTATATTATAAATTTAGATTATCTGACGATTAGATAGCAGTGCTGCCATCTACTATCGATACCGAACATTGCCAATTCGATCAATAATTTTGGAACGAAGTAATGCATTTTTTAATAAGGATTTTAACATAAATTTTATATATTTTCCCCTTTCTTTTCAATAATGTGCTTTATATACTTAAATTAAGCTATTCAGAAAAATTTTAATATTTTATTCTGTATTATTTATGTATAAGCTGTATTTTATGCATTATTAACTTATATTACACTACCCTTATAATTTTAAAACTACATCTTATAACAATTTGCGATGGAGTTATGTCCATTAAAAATATTTCGAAAAAACTTTTAATTTAATAATTAATTATTAATTATTGATAATTGGTAAATTCTTATTTATTTAAAGTAACTGATGAACCGTTTTAAGGCTTAAAAATTCATAAAGATTGCATTGTTTAACAGTTTTTTATTGTTCGTTATTTGCTAAACCTTCCTAAAAAATAGTTTGAATGCAAATTCAATTCTAAATTCTAATAAATTATAATCATTTTTGCATTCTTATCAAAATTCTGGAACTTCATTTTTTTTATACAGATACAGTCAAAAGTTAGAATTCATAAATGAGTTTAATGCTTGCAGATTTAATAATTTTTGTTTATTCTCAAATAATAAATAGGTATGTAACCAGTGGTTATTTGTTTTGCTTAAAATTATTATGAAGCAACTGTTTAAAATATACATGAATTATAGTATATATAGAAAAAAAATTTTCGATTTAATTATTTATTTTAATAATAATTTGTATATACCGTTTCTACTCTTGAATTACCATTAATTAATTACAATATCATTAATCTTCACTAATTTCAATTTGATATCAAAGCAAACGATCCCCTGTTATTTAATTTTTTAATAATTATGGTTAATATAAACGATTTTTTTTCTATAAATATAATTAAAATAAAGGAAATCATATGACATGTACTTATAATTAAAAATTTACAGTTAATCATTCGTTCTTTTTTTTATTATGTACAAGAAAATAGGTACGAAAAAGTTTGAATAATTTGTGAAGAAATTAGAATCGTTTATTGGAAGATAAGAACATTTATTACTTACTAAGAAATTTAAATTTCTACACTTAATTGGTAACACTTTTTTTTAGCTATCATTTACTATGCACAGAAATAAGTGATTAAATAACCAATACCTCTACCTTTATTTTAATATATAGTACTCCCTCTGTAAACCGGCACTTTACCTTCTCGTTCCTATCAATAATCCAGCGTTTTAACGCAGGAAGACAAGCCTTACAAATGTCATTTTATACCTTCTATTTCAATAGATTAGTGTAGGCTATCAATTTAAAACAATTATTTTTTTTGGAATTTTAATTATTTCGTATGTTTCTCTTGCGCCATAAAACCTCACAGTCACTCACTCACTATTTCGTATGTTTATTTGCGCGCATTTATTTGCGTGTATTGAAACAAACTTAAATAATAATACATAGCTTCAACTGTTTGAATGCGTTACTATTAGTGATTACCCAATAATTATGGGGTATTCTGGTCCTATATATGCCGGATTACCGAGAGAGTATTGCATAACTTTCGCCCCTCAAAGATTGCGGTAGTTTCTGGACTCTGGATTAAACATTGAATGTACCTCAAGCAAAATAAACGAAGAAAGATGTATAAAGAAGTAAAGTAAGTAAAGGAATACATAAAAACTTCTCAGTAAAACTTTTTTTCAATACAAGTAATTTGTGGTTTGATGCTTCTTTGAATTCGAGGATTCGTCTTTTCACGAATGTATACTTCAGTGATTGTACAATAACCGTAAATAACAAATTTCATCTGGGCTTCTTTCAAGCTTTTGTGTATCTGTACTAAATTTCAAACGTAATATTATTGTTGCTAAGCAACCTAAATTAAAACATTTCTCCACGAACATAGCTTTGTTACATTATTCGCACAAGTGCATAACATTTCAGTAGTATTTCCCCCTCCGTATCCGAATAAAAACACAAGGGAAAGAGAGAGACAAAGTTTCGAGAGCGTGTTGATATTCCCTCTCATAGCACTCGAGATGTGGCAGCGTAGAAACCGAAAACACACTTGAATACACTCATTGACGCATGCAAGAAGGGGGGGGGGGGGCCTTGCATAATTCAGACTTCTGTCACCCGAGGAGGAAGGCACCGAGACCAATCCCTTTTTCCACACCCTTCTTTCTCCCTGACCCACTCGAAACAATGAACCCCTTCCCGGGGACCCCTTACGAAGGAAGTCTCGCGTGTCGGGCGCGTGCCCCTCCAGGCCCTTTTCGTCTTTTTTTTCTTTTCCTTATCCAGGTAGGCAGGTATAACGGTCATGCTATTGTAAATGAGTCTTCCGGAAAGACCCTTCTCGCAGGGAAAATTCATCGGCGGGAAAAGGGATTTTTTAGGATTAATTTAAGGAAGAGGGATTTATTTTGAACAATTTTGGTTGTTATTAATATTTATAGGAAAATAAACTCAAGAGAGAATATTATTTAGCGAAATTTTTCAAATGCTCAACAATTTAAATGTAATTCGTGGGATGTGTTTATCTTTTAGTTTTCTAAAGTAATATCTTTCCAGAATGCGTTCCACAGGTGTGTAAAGTTATTAAATTTTTCTTCGTGACATATATAAAATTATTGTATTGTCCAAGTTTATATTACCGGAAATGCTGATCGGAAAGACTGTGTTAAATATCTGCCTGTATATAATCACATATTCATCAGGGGACCATAAAAATAAAGTGGATCTTTTACAATTTAAGAAATTTGATATTTCTCTTTTTATTAATTTTGAGGGACTCTCAATGATGTTAATCTAGGGTGGGAAAATAATAAGTTTAGCACAACTATAACTTTTGTGCAGCTTAAAGCTTTCATAAAATGAATTCCCTAAACATTTTATTAAATAAATCAGCATATTTCATACATAAAGCTACTATTTTTAAAGTTTATATTTTGATATAAATGTATTGATATGGACGAAATTTTTAGTGTTAGAGTTTTATTTCTCAAAATTTTAAATACACGCCACGTAATATATAATGAATAAGCAATATTTTACTCATAACAAAACGAAATTTAGTAATTTATAATTTTATAATACTTCTCTAGATTACATAATGTGCTCATACACAATTGACAGTATTTATTTTATTTATTTTTTCATTTCGGGCACTTTAATTTTTGTTCAAAATGAATTAAATTACCTATTTCCATTTCATTTAAATCTGTAAAAACGAGGTATTTTTACAAAACACTGCAAATATCTTAAATATTTTCGCTTTTAAAATTATTCGTGTCTTACAAATTCTTTTTTCAAAATCATGTATATTTAGTCCTTTCTTTGAATCAAATTATAAATCTGATTTTCTTAAAGATTTTATGAGTTTTTAGAATGCGAATTGATAATTGTATGAGTAATATTATATTATATGTATATATATATATATATATATATATATATATATATTACAATCTTTCCTAGTATAACCCAAATTTTTATAGAAATTATGATGTTACAAAATCGAGGGTTATCTCAAGCATTTATTATACAATTATATCAACAATAATTTAAAACTCAGAAGCGATGGTGTTACAGAATATAAATATGTTAAAAAATTAGTGTTTCCAAAAATTGTTTTGGAGGTTTCTTATAGGAACGCTAAACATTCGTCTGCTTAGCTCGCACAAGCCACGACATTTTCTAGGTTCCAAGAGATGGCGTTAACTGAATTATATGTTCCGATAGTCAAAAGGCATTTCTCGTTTCTGAAATAGGCTCTAATTCTCGAATAAATCAAATAATCGAAATGAATATAAACAAAGCATAGTAAATTTTTAATTAAAAACTTTGCTGTTTGGTTTTAACATATCTTTAAGTATATGTTTCCATTAGCAAAAAAATTAATTTTAATATGAAATGAAAGTAATTAAAAATTTTAAAATATTATAATTAAAATTTGCAAGTAAAAACTTTCTTTATATTTAAACAGTTTCGTTAAGTATCGAAAACCTCACCTGAAAAATGATCCAACTTCAAAATATTTCTTCTACATACTAACAGAGAGTTAAAGTCTCATGTATATAATTAATTACATGTAGATTAACTGTTTTGCATTTTTAATGTTGCTTTTACGCAGACACTTGACATTGAATTGATAGAAAATATTTAGATAAGATTCAATCAATGCAAGATATATTCATTTTTGGCACTTATAAAAATTCCTTTGCAAAATATTTTGTTGGTTTGTTAATAATTTTGATTTTCGTTTTGTTTTTGTTCACTTTGTGCGTAGTTTTCAAAAAGCGTTAAATTTTATCAAATTCGATATTAAGCATTAAATATAATTAAGGTCAAATTTGGGTCACACGTGAAAAATTCTTGTAACCGAATTATTTCTCAATGCATATAATTTGAAAATAATAATAATAATAATAATTCGAAACTTTTGGATAAATAAATCTGGGTTTATATTATTGTACATAAATAATATTTTAACTTTTTGAAGGTAAATCTTTTCACAATTTATTAACTTTTAACTTCTGTTTTTTAAAGAAGGGTTTCAAAAAAAGCTTTTATCGGAGAAATATATCCACAATGACCCACATGCTTCTCCATAACATCCCAAAAAAATTTTGTAAACATAAACAAGCACCTGATATATTTTCGAGAAGTGAGCACGTATTTCCCTTCCTAGGGGAAATAATCCCTTTTCCCTTCCCCACTAAGTTTTGTGAAGTGGGCAGGTATTGTGGCGTACTTTTTGAAAAATGGAAAATTTTCAACGCTTTTTTGAACCGTGAACTTTTTTCCCCCCTCTTTTTTCCAAAGTTCTTTTTATCATAAGATGAGAGGTTTTCATTCAACATTTTCGGTTAGATTGCTACAGATGTTGAATAGAGATTTTTTTTCTTTGCTTTTTGCCTGCTTTTCTTTAAAAATTTCTTCTTCCCTATTCCTGGAAATTGATATTTTCGGATAGTGTCATTTTTCATCGCTGCTCGGATCGATTGTGGTGTTGCTTTGTTCTATTTTTTTGTCCAGCGATGCTTCTTTCAGAGCTTTTCTTGTCCTGGGAATTCGGCTATGGATGAGGTATTTTCTTTAAGTTACCTTCCTAAGGTCACGATGTCTGGTTTGGGAGACTGGATGGTTTTTAGTTCGCGAACAACTGTTTGGGGATACCGTTATTTTAACGAGCCTTGGAAAACTACCACAAAAAATATTTTGCATAGTAAATTTACCTATATATTTATTATAATTCAAATTTAGATGGTTCATAAATTCCGCATCTGACTTGGAAAAATCTTTGGAAATCTTCGTACTCATGCATACAAAAAGAAAATTTTTATTCTGGAAATAGTTATGAAGCATTTTTATGTTCTTAGTTATGTTCGATTTCGAAATATTCTTAATTAAGAAACGATATTGATAAAAAATTTTCATATGCAATTTTTAGTGGTACAATTTTATAAGCAACTATTTTTTCAAACAAAAATTAAAGAAAGTTATTAAACGAAAGCATGCGCTTACAGAATGAGTAAAATTAAGGAAGATAAATATTAAAATCTGTGTAATTATATATTATTTTCATTCTTTTAAATATTTATATACATAAACTAATAATTTTTTTTCCTTGAAACCATTTTAAGTTATAATTTTTAATCGAAAGTATGTTTGTATGAAAAGAAAATAATTTTAATTCCATTTTTAAACTAAGAACATTAATAGTAAGAAGAAAAATTTTTTATACAGCAAACCTTAAGAAATTTTGTTTGATCAGTGTCAATATTCATTCAAATGCTAGAATTATGTTATATTTAAAGGAAAATAATTTTTCAATATATTTTGATTTTTATTTGAAGTTTCCGGATTTTGAAAAGTCTTGTTGCTTTTTTGAGTTTTATTTTCAGTTTTATTGAGCATTAATTAAGAAAAAAAAATTGCTTATGTCAACCTTAAAGACATTTTAAGATTTTTCTTTATTGTAACACTTTTAAAAAAAATACTATAGGACTCATATAACTGTCTAACCATAGATTCATTACAATGATAATAGATAATAAGGTGTTTTGGGCTATTACATATCATGGATTCAGTATAATGATTTTAATAACTACATTTCAAAATTGGTCGTGATGTTCAATTTTACTTTAATATTCCGCAATCTATAAAAAAATTGTTTTGTTATTAGAAAGGGAAACATGCAGATTTAATAAAGTATAATACAGAACCAACAAAGATCATTCAAAACTGAATTATTTAGCATGTTAAGGGAATTAGGTAGGGGGATTTTGAAGCGCACGAATTGATGGAAAAGAGTATTTTTAAAAATTATTTCGACTATTAGGTGAATCTTGCATAATGCAAGCAAATGAAACATTTCGTGAAGTCCTTTATTAAAATTATTTATTTCTATTTCTTGTTTTATTGAAATTGACTATGCTTTTTTTAGTACACTGAAAAGAAAGAATTACTCAACTGAATGGTAAAATACTCCAATTGCTTGCCAAAAATAAAAATGAAAGATAATTCCGTGCGCTACCTCTAAAAATAGAACTATTTCATAATTTCATGTGGAACAAATTTCGTTCAGTGCATGCAGAATGAGAAAATATTCAATATGATAATGCAGTCATCACAGGACAATGCAATTGTCACTTGACCGAGATACAAAATTAAGAGGTCCGTCGCCAATCGCCCTCGTGTGGCTTCTAGTGCGACCTTAATAAAGCCAAAATCAGCATGTAATACATCAATCAATAACTCCCGAGTCTAACATTGAAAACAACATTTTTTTTGCAAAATTTTTTTTTTTTCATCAACATAACACCTTTTGTTAATCACCTTTTAGGGTGATACAATCGTTCCAACGCTTTTCCAAATCTTTTTTTTTTTTCGCAAGAAATCTTTTTTGTTGCGAGTAAATAGCGATAAACAGCTTTCTGAATCATCGACTCGTTGCTGTTTTTGTTCCATCGAAAGCAATCGCGGCACCCACTTGGAAAAACCTTTTTCATGCTCAATTTTTCATGAAGGATAGTAAATACACTTCCATATGATATCTGTGTCATCTCAGCAATCTCACGGAGCTTCACTTTACGATCTTTCATTATAATTTTTGTCACTTCACTCACATTTTCCGGTGTAACGGCTTCCACAGGTCTACCCGAGCGTTCCGCGTCATTTGTGTCGGTACGACCACGTTTAAACTCGGCAAACCACCGACAAATCGTTGCTTTTGATGGACAAGAGTCTGGGTAACATTTTTCAATCCATTGTTTCGCTTGCACGGTGTTTTTACCCATTAAAAAACAATGTTTTATCAGAACACGAAACTCGGTTTTTTCCATTTTTTAAACAAACTACAAAACGACTTTACTCCAACCTCGATAACTCAGCTGTTTCTGGTCCGATCGACTTAAAATTTTGACACGTTTCAAGCAAAGGTTCGTACTCTAGAAAGACCTGGTTACTGGTTTACTACGAGCGCCATCTCTGGGTTAGTCTCGGGAGTTATTGATTGATGTGTTAGAATCAGCTTTGACAAAGTGTAAATCGGAATATTATTTATGACAAAATATCAATTAATAACGAACTTAGATTAACATAAAATCATTTTTATATACGAAATAAAACAAAAACTTGTAAATTCTAATTTTTTTTTTCAAACAGGCGATGCGTGTTATATGATAAGATGACCTGAGATTTTAATGCATACTTTAAAACAGAACAACTCACTCGCTTGCCCTCTTCATTGTAGCAACCATTTTAAAATAAATTTGTTTGAACTCATCAGCAGTTCATCAGCTCCGAGTGCAAATAAACCACATCCTAAATATCCCTCATTTCATTTTAGAGAGAAGAATTTCATTCTGAATAGAGTGATTCCGTGGGGCCGTGCGTGCTTTCCTTACAAACGATCACGACACCGGAAGTTGGCGCAACACTACCACCACCTGGCGCTACTCGTGTCATGAAAATTTTCTTCCATAAAGCCGTTCACACGACTTTTCACTTCATCAAGCCCCCACAGAAGAAAAATATCGTCTGATCGTAATTAGTTGGTCTGTGGGAAAGAAATCGTTCGCCTCCTTTTTCTCTTTTGACCGATTGAAAATTAAAGCAATAAGGGAAAGATGATGAGAAGATAGGGGTCATCTTCCCAGTCTAATCATCTGGTGAGAAAGTTGGGGGTGTTAATTGTATCGTTTGAGAAACTTTTATGCATGTCTGTGATTGAATTCCAAGGGATATAAGATGGATTTTTTCTTACATCCAACAATATATATTAATTATTCAACCTGTGTTCTAGTCGGTATAAGCATGTTTATAAAAACTTATTCTCACACTTATTTACATTATTATCGCCTTTTTTTTAAAAAAAATAATCCACCACTCAGCAGAAAAAGACAACATTACGCGTTTAGCACTGTCAGATTTAAAACAACGTTCAAGTGTAACTTGAGCATGTTTATATTTATAAATCATAAAGATATCCATACTTATAGTATAAAAGTTATTGAATCACTGATGTGTTAGTTGACTTTTATTAAAAATATTTATAAATAATAATTTTAAGTTCTCCAGTCGCGTGAGGGTTGAAACTTGTTCCTTATTCTTCGTAAATGGAGTGTATTTTTGAAAATGCCGGAACTGAAGCATTTAATACCGTAGTAAGGCTGTTTCAGAAATTATCGTTATTAATTATTGAAAGTTATTAGTAAATCGATACTAATTTGTACAATTAGAAACTATAGAAACTCGTAGTAAACAATAGAAATACTTTGTGATAATTTCTAGTATTCTATAAATAAACTTGTGAGAATCCGTCAAAATTGAGTAATATAGATAAGAGTCATGCCTATATTTAAAAAATTTCATTATTAATTTATATACTAAATTCACTGTCATATATCAGTAGCCATATGCACATAATATTTTTATATTCCTTATTGTGTGCAATGTTCGCGTTTATTTATGCAATATTCTCATAATATAATTAAGAATTAAGAATTGAAATTTCTCTCATTACTAGGGCCTGTAAGAAGATCTGAAAACTGAATACTGAACTTTATTTTACTGAAGTTGGATTAATATTTCGAAATAGAACAATCCAGATCTAAAGGTTTTGAAAGGTAAGTTATACTTCTATTGAATATATATATATATATATATAAAAAGGGGAGGGAGAGGCTAACAGTGATATCCAATGACGGTCTTATAAAACTAAGCACTGTATTTCACTAAAATATTTTAATATTTTGGTTATACCTTTTCAATTTAGAGGTGTTGCTCCACGTAATGTATTCCTGGTATATCTGTAATCTTACGAACATCATCTCTCACCAAATATTCCTTATATTTATTCTAATTTCTGTAATTTAACATTTTTTTTAATTTTTTATGTTTCTGTAGAGGAATGGTATCAATTTTTATTCTTTTAGAACTTAAGAAGTTAAATTTTTGTTTGTTTATACATTGATAAAGGATATCCATAGTTTAGATTTTATACGAAGTTCATATAAAATCTATAATTGATATATTTTAGATATATATAGAGAGCTTTAAGGTAAAAAGAAATACAACAGTTTAATAAAAAAAAAATTCCTACTCCCATAAATTTAGGAAGAATATTTTAATATGCTGTGTGTATTTGTGCGCGTGTGTGTGATTAATATCCAGTCATTTCAAGCAGTTAATTATTTTGTTTTGTTTTATTTCAGCTTTTTTTCTTACAACAAGGAACGAGAAAATTTCTGAAGACATTTGTTGAGATTGTCCGAATGGCAAAAAGCTGGTTTATTGAATTTTGAATTCGAAATTATTTCACCCATACAAATTGTAATAGCAATATTTCATGTCAAAAATGTTCAAGCGCCAAAAATAATTAAGGCCTAATAGTGCTGCTACATTTCCAAAAACAGTTTGAATTTCCTTAAGACATTAGAAATGAAAAAAAGAGTTTTGCTCGAAGATTGTTTTTCTGCTGGAAGTCCACATCACTATAATATTCACACTCACAGTTACATTTTTCTTATGTCATATGAAACATTTTCATTTCAGCTCAGCTGTGCACCCAATTCAGTAAATTATGATAATTAAAAATATTCGTAAATGATTTAAAACATCCTATGTGTATTCATCGTATAAAATTCGAGGTTCAGTTTTTTATTGGATAAAGTAACTGAAGTAAAACTTTCCTGTAGAAAATATTGCAATATCATTTTTGTATGATACTTGATTTGTACATTTGATCAGTTATACATCCAATTAAATAAACTATGAAATTTCAAAGTATTTGATCATGTGTCACTTTCATCATGTAATGTTCGAGATTTAGTTCTTGATTGGATCACAGAAATGAAGAAAAGATTTTCTGCAAAAAATATTTCAATGTTATTTTCACATGTGCTAATAACTACAATCGTAAATAATTTTGCACATTCAATAAGCTGTGTATCAACAAATTAAATAAATTTAAAGTATGTGACGCAACTTATGAATATGCATCATATAAATTTCGAGATCCATTTCCTGATTGGATTATGGATCTGAAGTTACAAGTTTTTCTGCAAAAAATATTACAGTATTATTTTCATATGTGATTGTACATTAGATCAATTATATATCAAACTCAGAAAACTGTGATAGTTTAAAATATTGCTTGTCATGTGTCACTTTCATCATGTAATGTTCGAGGTTGAGTTCCTGATCGGATTACAGATGAAGATAAAAGCTTTTCTGCAAAAAATATTACAATATTATTTTCTCACATGACTGTATATTTGTACATTTAATCAGCTATGTATCAAATTCAATAAATTATGATGATTTAACTTATTTTTATGCATCTTGTAAATATTCATAACACAAAATTAGAAGTTCTAATTCCTGATTGGAAAACGGATCTGAAATTTAAAATTTCCTTTAGAAGTCATATCAATGTAATTTTTGGATATGACTGTGAGGTTTTAAAATATTTGTTGACTATGTTAAAAAAAAAAAAATCTCTTCATGTATTTACAATTTAATAAAAAAAATACATCATATCTTTTACTCGTTTTAGACACCTCAAATGCAGAATATATGATGTTATTGATTGAACTTATTTGAAATTCAAATATACTTTATTCCCTCCCCCTCTTTTTTTTTTTTTTTTTTTTTGTACTTTTTAGCTACCTCATTTTTATTAACACCTTGATTTTAAAATTGCGTATTAAAATCTATAATTATAATTTGATGGTATTTGTCTAATTTTATTTTAATAATTACAATTCTAATGCATATTTAATTTTATAAGACTATATTTTTGCAACATATTTCCACACACATATATATATATATATATAATGAAATGTATATGTAAACACTAAAACCTTGATGAGAGATTTTTTTTTTTAATTCTGAAATAATACCGCAGAATGAATTGGGGAGGGGGAAACTCACTTAATCTAGCTAAATTATCAAATTAACAGTATAAAAAATATTATCCTAATTTAAAAATAAACAAAATATTCTAATTAAAATAAGCCAAAAATTTACTTAAATACCATTATACATAATAATATACTAATTATGTACAAATATAAGCCTTTAATTAAAAATTATAATCAGTTTAAAAAACAAACAATTTTAAACATCATAGTAAAATATAAGAGAAAGGAAGAAAAGTAAAACAGAAAAAATTGGAGCTAATGTAATTTAATACTATTACCCCATTTTGGAATATAAAATTGTGTTTAAACTTGTTGTATGGATCCAACTATAACAACTTTTGTAATGATATAGATCAAGTATAATGGAAAAAACGAAGAGAAATTCAACAAAAAAAAAAAGAAACTAGGAAAGCAACATATTACAACTAAAAATAAACATAAAAATAATCTACATCCATTAATACACACTTATAAAAAGTATGTATTCGAGGAATAAAATAAATTTTAAAACCATATCAGTCTTGAGTTTTTATAAAACCACATATAACTATACTGCTGTTTGTAGAAAATGCAACACCATGAAAGAATCATCAGAATCAAATGAAATTTAATGCAGAAACGACTTGTACTGATACAAATAAATGATGAAATTTTCAAAACAAAAGAAACAAATTAAGCGTCCGAAATCAGTATTTGGTGCAGCCACCATGCGCTGCAATAAGTGCTGCTATACGACGTGGCATGGAGTCAAACAGATGTTGAATATCTGCTTGAGGAAGAGAATTCCATATCGCTTATATGCGCAACCAAAGTTCGTCTTTGGAAACTGCAGGACGCGGATCACGAGCGAGACGCCGACCAACCATATCCCACACGTGCTCAATAGGCGACATATCCGGTGAATAAGCAGGCCAAGGAAGAAGTTGCATGCGTTGTGCTGAACAGAAGTCTCGAACAGTCCGCGCAACATGTGGGCGTGCATTATCCTGCTGAAAGATAGCTCCAGGGATGCCTTGAAGGAAAGGAACGACTTCGGGCTGTAGCACTTCACGGACGTACCTGTTGCTATTGAGATTACCCTCAATTCGTATCAAATTGGATCGTCCATGATACGAAATCGCACCCCAGACCATAACTCCGGGTGTTCGACCACTATGTCGTTCAATAATACACTCAGGAAGGCAGCGTTGCCCGGCATAACGTCTAACACGAACACGGCCATCATGGGTCCACAAATGGAAGCGTGATTCATCTGAAAAGACAACTTGGTGCCAATCAGCTCGCCTGTCTCTGTGCTCAAGAGCCCACTGCCGACGCAGCCGTCGATGATTCGCCGTGAGGGGAATCCTGTATAAAGGCACCCTTGCACGCAATCCACGGCGCAGCAGACGACGACGAATTGACGAAGCCGACAATTGTACACCTGTAGCAGTAGACCAACGTGCTGCCAGCTGCCTGGAGGAAGCTGTGCGATCATTCACCGCCATGCGGAGCAGGTGTCGATCATCGCGCTCTGACGTCACCTTCTGTCGTCCAGTGCCTGTTTTTCGAGTTGTTCGGTGCTCGTCGGTCCACTGCTTCCAAACTCGCATCACTGTGGAACTGTTCCGCTGCATACGAGCTGCTATTGCGCGATAGGAAAATCCTCCTTCTCGAAGGCCGATTATCCTCCCTCGTTCAAACTCCGTAAGTTGCTTGAATTTCTTTTTCTTCCGTCGTGGAGGCATACTCAGGTCTCACTAAACGTTTGCCACTAACAAATAATCATAGACTTTTTTCAACGTCCCGCTACAGCACTTTATTTATACGCTTTCAGCATCAATTCAGAGGGCGCTGCGCGCGCCGCGCACGCGCGATGGCTCTGAAACTTTATTAATTTGCATAATATCCTATAATTGACATTTGCTGCGAATTTCATTTGATTCTGATGATTCCTTCATGGTGTTGCATTTTCTACAAACAGCAGTTTATATAACGAGAAATAAAATGAGAGAAATCCATTGACCTACATAAACAGTTAATAAAGACTTCATGAAAATAAAAGTAAATAAAAAACATTTTTAAAAAATATATAAATATACAAATTTCTAAAAAGTTCCTGTATATTTAAAGGTAATTTATAATCACTTGTACTGAAATATTTAACCGTACAGCTATATAAAGAGGCCATACAAATTATATCTTTTGTAAGATTTACTTAGCAATTTCTCTTTTCTGTAAAAATTCTTTTATAAGAAAATAGTGACGTAATATCAAAGAAATAAATTTTAAAGGAATGATATATTCGGGTATGTGTTACTCATCTTATATACTGCTTAAATTAATTATTTTATAATCGACATATTTCATGAGGGTGCAGCATTTGGTTTAAAGTTACTCAGTCTCATCAATCGTCTGTCGCAACTTAAAAGAATTTAACGTTTCCTTCCTTTTTGAAAGTTTATCTTCGATAAAGCGTGGTTTGAAAAAAAAATATCTTCAAGTTTAATCACTAATGATTCACTTTTAAATAACAAAGTTTTAGAGGTTAGATTAATTTTTAAGAATGTCAATTTTACCTCATATCATCATTCGTTTTTTTTTTTTTTTTTTTTTTTTTCTCCTTCATGACGTCTTATCTATTTATAGATTTCGCAGAAAACCGAAAAAAAGAAGAGAAACATCTCCTCTTTCCTTCAAGTTACAATCTCTACTTCTTATCACATTTCAAATTTCTTTCACTGATTATTTGGAACCGTGAACGATTAAGGCTAACAGAACTGCCTATTGTGATAAAAAAAAAATTCTCAATCTCTAACCTTCTCGCCCTCCCAAAGTGATAGCCGAAAAAACTAAATGACAGAAAGACCAAGGAAAAAATTTCCAAAAGAGCTGAAGATACCAGAATGCTATCAAGATGCTGATGATGTCTTTAAATGTTACAAGATCTTTGACTAATAGGGGAAAAATGTATCTTTTATCTTGGTCAGAATTTTTGAAGTCTGTTTTTTTTTTTTTTTTTTTTCAGAGACGGAAATAAACCAATCTCCCCCCCCCCCCCCAAGATAACCTTTCTTTTGGTTTTCTTGCTCCCATTAATGACTATGATATGATGCATATGTTGAATGTATTTTTATGTTATTGTAGATATAATTATAATTGCTCGAAATATAAAAAAATAAGCGAATTGTTACGATGAAGTGGCCATGGTAGGCTTAGTAGTTATAATCACGGATTCGAGGCTGGCGTTATTTTCATCGAGTTTTGAGCCCTGAGTCTTACTAATGAACCCCCGGAATGAGGCTGTGAATCATAAAGCTTTCTCCGTTATTTGCCATTTGTCACAATTTACAAGTTGCAATAATTTCATTTCAGAAAGTGACTGTAAATGTTCCCCAAAAATAAGCATTCCTTGCCGAGAGTACGTCCTACAGAAGGAAAATAAAAAAAAAAAAATGCAGGCGCCATCTGTTGCAGATAGTCTGAAGTACGTCAATAATTAATAAAAATTCATTCGAAACCTTAAAAAATTGATCAATAACGACATAAAACTATATTCTGGCTAGGCTATTCGATAGAGAGAAGTGTATACTTTTAACTTATTCAATTCTACTTGAATCAATAAATTTTTTCTCGTAGAGAATGTGTTCGAACATTTCGTCACCTGTACTTTAACATAGAAAATTGAATATCCATTTCACATAAAGGCAAACAATTGCATATTTTTTTTTTAAAAAAATCATAATTCTAAGTACACCAATTAATAAATAATATATTTTATTATATCTATAGTAATTTTATATTAGCATTGGTAGCTACTTCATACCTGGAAAATGTGTTCGAACTTTGAGCCCTATATCCTTCCAACATTGGCCGAAAACAGCCTTAAATCTAGTCGAGTCCACTCGCTCCTGACAGGTATGGAAGTTTAGAGGAGGTACAGCTCAGCTCGCTTGCCCACGTACTTCTTGAGGCTCAAAAAATCACGAGGTCGCTCGTAATAGCCTCCGCGTTGCATCTCAGTGACCGTTAGCAAACAAACACAGGTAGTGAAAGAATCGCAATAATTTCTACAGGTAGTCGTATTTTTATTTCCTTGACATCATTTCACAATCTAGTATCGAACAAAAAGTGGAGAACCTGGGTAGGTATTCTGTAGTATAATAAGTGAAAAGTGCATTTATTTTTTTATAAGCACTATTGGCCAATGTAAAAAAAAAAGATTTGTTTCAATAACGATAGCCATAATCGGTGAAATATGTGGTTTGAGGTCAGTAGAAAGCACTTTTTTTCCAAATGAGTGGCCAGTAGTTATGGTCGCTAGCTCAATGCCAGTGCTGTTTCCTTGTGTCAAAGGTCTCGAGTCCTGACGCTATTAAAGACTCGTTAAATCTTGTTCAGTACTGAGCTCGTTTTAAATCTAGTGACTTGTCACTAAATCTGTTCTTGTTCCAAGTCTCCCGTTGGAGTGGGAGATTCAGCTCAGCTGTCTTCGTCTCTTGACCAAGGTTCAAAATTATGAAACCTGTCATCACTGCAGTCCCTGCAAGCATGTTTTGGAGCTAAGTAGACGTTAGTTAACCAATCAATCATTCTAAGTGTAGCTTTAAATAAATAATACCATCTACCTCCAAATAAAAAAGTAAATTATAGGTTCCTTTTATTGAACAGGCGCGAGACTATACTGACAAGGATCCTTCTTAGAAAACTTTGGTACCTGTTCTTGTGAAGTATTACACCTCGCTTTATCACTGAAATACTTATTAATATTAAAAGACGTCAATAACAGTATCGATTTACCACTACAACAACCATTTTCTGCTTCTTACAACCCTCTCCTCACTAATTTACCGCTTTGTAGAAACGATGTATCGGATAATTAACTCGATTCATTACAAATCCTCGATTTCCTAAGAAATCAGTTTCCATAATAATAACTCTTTTCCCTACACAAATAATTGGTGCGTGACCTAATGGATGCATAAATATATTCTTCATTTGACACACCATAATTGAACGTCCATATATTTGAAAAAGTAACCTCGAGGGGAGGAAAAACGCGAAAGCTTTTTTTCCACCTTGTTAAATATAGTAGTCTTCACAAGATCTACTCATAATTTTCCCCATCGATTCTTCCTGTATTAGTTTTTACCATTAGTTTTAGTTTAGGCTAGCTTGATCGACATACTACTGCTTCCGACACAACTTATTTTTATTTCGTACTCCACATAGTTAGATATTTATAAAGTTACAGAGTGTGACATAATTATTAGCGTAACTTCTGATAAGTAGAACTTCTCTGAATGGAGCAACCTAGTTTTCCAGGGTAGATACTTAAAAAGTTCGTAAAAATTCGCACTAATGCAAAAGTTTTTATCTATTCATTACGAAGTGAAATCACAATTAAATCTTAAACTAATAAATAAAAATTCAAACTCTCTTTGCAAAAATCTTGTTTTATCAAGAAAAGTAATGAGCAGAAGTATTGCTTTATAACGTGTGCATTTGGGAGCAACACAGGGCTGTTGTAATGTTCGAGCCTGGTCACGTGACTTACGAGATGGCACCGCTCTCCAAACTTTACACCACGCCAATGTGAGTTTGGACCTCGATCGTAGTTTAACGTGCATCAATCTCACACGGTAGGTTCTAGTGTACAAGGCTCGACTCGACGGAAGCAGAGGCAACGTAATGGCCAATCGACCTGACCCTTAAGCTACAGTCACCAAAAGAAAAGCAATGTGTAATAAATTGAAAATAGTTTTAATAAAGTTAAAATTCTAATTTTAACTTTATATTAAACTTTATTTAACTTTTATTTATCTAATAAAATAGCTTTTTAGTCATCCGCTCAAGTTCAAAGATTACTTTGTTAAACTTGTAGTGGATGACACTTGATGTTAATACAGTTTCTTTTCAAATATTAATTAATTAATTAAATGTAATTGCGAAAATGCAGTTTAGACCAAACACCGGGAAGCTATTTCAAAATTGTCAAACTTATGATTTTTTCTTGGTTGAATTTTAAAGTCCGCGAAGTAATCTAGGTAGCCACATTTGGCAAAAAAATACCGCCAAATAATTCCTGTAGCTAAGGTGGTTGGCTAAACTGCATTCCAACCATTTAATTTACCGGATGAATTAGAAACAAGCCAATGTTTTACCATGTCATTTGTCTTGTAATGGCAAATTTGGTTGAGCGTCGGCGTAGAATCTTCATGCCTCGATCGAATCTCGCTCCTAGCCAAAAAAATTTTTTACTTCCTATTCTCAAATAATTAATTTTAGCTGTACATGGGAGAAAAATTCCCTCCCCATATAAGGTATTTGGCAGGATATAAACTCTTAGGGAATAAATACCAAAGTGACGAAGCATGTAGATAGTTGAAAAAAATTTGTTTTGGCTACCTACTATCAGGATCTCAATATGTATATATATATATATATACATATATATTATTAAGAAAGAAGAGAAAGATATATATATTATGTTGAGTTACATAGTTACATATATATACATATATACATATATATATATATATATATATATATACATATATATATACATATATACATAATAATAGCCTGGCCATTTAACAAAAGTAACCAAAAAAAAATTCCCTTTGTCAGACCCAAGCAGGAAATCCTAAAAACATATATTTTTTATAATAA
>BMAW01077773.1:291898-330535 GCA_019974015.1 Nephila pilipes | reverse complement strand
TGGTTGGGTTAAACTGCATTCCAACCATTTAATTTACCGGATGAATTAAGAAACAAACCAATGCTTCTACTAAGTCATTTGTTTTGCAATGGCAAATTTCATAAGGCGTGGCGTAGAATCTTCATGCCTTCGGATGGAATCTCGTCGAAGCATAAAATTTTTTTACTTTATTTTCAAATAATTAATTTTAGTTTTATATGGGAGAAAAAAAAATTTCTCTTATGTAAGATATTTAGCGGGATATAAATTTAGGAATAAATACCGTCAGTGACGAAGCGTGTTGATTGCTGGAAAAAAGTTTCTTTTGCCACTTAATATTGTGATACTGTCATATGTATATACATATTTATATTAATTGTAATTATTCAATAAAAAGTAACTGAAATAAAAAATTTCTTTGTTGATTTTAGCAGGAATTGACTTAAATTTTTTTTATATATATTACTTGTTTATACTTCCCTTTCTCATTATTCGTCGAGCAATATATACATAGCAGAGCGTCAATTTACGAAGATCTTGCGAAGTTCATTCCTATCTTTTGATATGTTGATCATTCAAGAGTATTTGGATGTTATAATTTTATATTGTAGAAATATAAAGGTAAATCATTGATTGATTTTTTTTTTTTTTCTTCTTCACGTAGCAAATTGATGGCATCATTTCAACCGATACAGCATTTATTACTGAAGTTCGACAAAGAATTGAGTTCATGCTCATTGCTTCTCGTTCCACCCCTGAATTAGATCATCTTCTTTTTCTTTAAACGTCGACGAGGGGACGCCGCGAAGAACGTGCGATCAGAATAAATGTCCTCCGAATTAAGAAGAGGAAAAGAGGAGACTCCTGATTAACGAATTACGGACGTGGGTTCTGACCGCGCTTTCACAAGAGGGGGCAATTTTAGCGGCTCTCCTTTTGGAAATCTGCCATTTTCATATGAGGTCCTTTTCGGGGCTCCATCTTGCGCCCCGAGCGCTGTTACACATCGGTTTGATCTCGGTGGTTATCGATTATTTTTATCGCTCGCGCATGATGTAATGTATAAGTATACCTCGCACGTGTGCTGTAGCGCCGATTAAGACTGGAGTGGACCAGTTTTTGTAAGAGAATCTTCTTTGCATAAAATCTATCTTAATCAAAACTTTGCATCGGCATCAGGCTAATAGACAACCCAAATCGCTGGGGTAATCTTTAATATCTTTTAAACAAAAGAAACCTGCATTTTTGGGGGGTTTCTGAACTATGTTTATGACGTTTACCCGACTAGAAAATTATATCGTTGTCTTGAAGCGCAACGTTTTGGCTGCCTTAAGAAAATATGTCAAGCTCTTTCGGAAAATTTATGAATATAATATCTTATTTATAATCTTCTGCGATTAACTACTAGCGATAGTAGCATCAAAATTCACATCCCTTTACTTTGAGTATTTTGCAAGTATTATAGTTCAGGGGAGAGTGCCATTAAGAAAATTTTCTATGGAATGGTGCGAAAATGATTATTTGAGATGAATTGTAAGATTGAGATATTTATAAAGGTTATTAAAAGATTGACTTTTTTTTGCTGTATGAAAAAATCGTGACGATAAACATCACTTCCCGAGGAATATGTACTTACTTTTACAATATTTTGATTTTTTTTTTTCTGAAAGAATGACATTCTTCCAGGATTATTGTAGAACAAATAAAATAACTGATTTGAATGGATTATTGAACTTTAAAAATGTTGCCAAGTTTTATTCTTTGAGTGATTCTCAAAAACGACTTCAGCACAATACTTTTCACTTGAACATTTCATCTCACCCGAATCATCATTTGCTAATATTTAATAACACCGTATATGATCGAATGACCAATCGTTAAACTTTTAGATACAATTCTCAAATACTGCAATTATTTTCATCATCTGGCTTCATGACGATTTCTACTAAATTCATGCAATTAATTTCAAATTTTTTTTTCCTGCATATCTTGAAAAAATTATGAGCTTGTCGTTAGTTACGATAGGTCATATGATCGGAAGAAAAAGATCTTCATATGATTACAGGATCAGAAGGTATAATGCACGTACGACATATCATATTAGTTTGCTGCATACATCTGCAAGGGACTGTGAATTAAAATTTTAATAAAATGTCAAAAATATCAAATAGCTAGTACTATTTTTGTATAAGGAAAAAGTGACAAAACTGAATAGCACATGTAGTTTACTTTTTGTTTTGTGGAACAGTATCAATGATTATTTTACAGAGTTATATTATATTTTGTTTTTACGGAGTTGCGTTTTACTCCGGAAAATATTGAATTAATCAAGAAAAGGAAGTTCTTAAAAGAAATAAATATCATTGGCTAAAAATTTTCGGAAACTCGTGAAGGGTTAACAACTTTTCCTGAAAGTGAAGATAAACTTTTTGAAACTATTAGATACTTTGTATGTATATACTGACAATAAAAGAGGTGAATAATACGAATACATGATTTTACGTGCTCTAAAATCAGCCTTGTTTAAGTGAAATATGTCGCCGTCAAAGTGTTGATATCGCATTTTCATTGAAAACTGACCATTTCCTTGTTAAAATCAGTATTACCTACATTTAAGGGCGGGAGTTGTGAAAAATAAGTCTTTTCTCCGGTTACGATGTGAAAAAGTATATATAAAGTGTGGGATACTAGGGTTGGGCGTTATTCCACGTGATAGAATAAATAATAGTATTATTTGAGTTTAACCTATTCCGTCAGTAATATATTCCATACAAAACCCTCCTAATTTCGTCATTTCTCATAATATGTAGCTTACCAACTTTTTTGACGCAACTAGAATATTTAAATTTGAAACTTTTTCTTATGTTATAAAAGTATTGCACTATTGGAACGTAATCCAGAACAAACGATGCATTGGAATGTAAACCATTTATTCTGAAAGTAAAGAGGTTTCGGAAGTATTGTCTTGAGTCATAGAGTGTTGGAACCTATTACCAGACAGAAACTAATACGCTGGAACATATTATTTAAAAGTAACCATTTGATATACCTCTAGTCGATACATTTAGTGTTAAAGGTATTCGCATATTGTTAGTGAACGGTACGATTTTTGTCACTAATTTTGAGCTAAATATTAATACAGAAATACAGGTGATTCTACAATTAACTTAAATTCAGCGACTGAGACATTTAACGCGGCAATTTGAACACAGTAAGATTTCATTATATCTTAAAGTTATTCAACAGTATATATCTTTCCAGGGGAGTTCATGAAAGGTAAAGAAACAGTTGATTCTCATAGCTAGTATTAATTTTCATAATCCAAATTATCTTGATAAGCGTACATTCCACCACTAATGACAGTCTCAGGGTTGCTGTAAATTTAAGATGTCACGGGGCTTCAAAAATCCTTCTTTGTACTCTTGACAAGTCTTCTGATTTCATCGAACTCCCGACGTATTACGCTTCACCGTGAAAAGTCGGTGTGATTGACAGCAAAAATAAAACATGAGCCTTTAATTACTGTGTCATTACTCAGTCAGATCGAACATTCGTAATGATCAGGTAATGAGAAAATTCATTCGATACTCCATAAAAATAACAATTAAAAACCCATTCGGCATACCAGGCCTGAAATACCGTGGAAACCCCTTTCAGTGGCTTCACAAAATATCGATTAAAATACCATCGACATCTAGACGGACTATCGTTTCCGAGATGTGCCAGTGGACGTCACGACTCCGTCGGGCGTCCGTGAATGACACTTCCGTTCGACACCAACATGATTAATCGCCACAAGAAAAGCGATTTGGTGGAATTTATATTCCGAACCTTCTTTATTTATTACTTCATAACTCTCCCGGCTCAAGGGGGCCCAAGGAAAAATGATAGAAGACGAAAGCTGTAATGATATAGGAGAGCGAAGGAAAACGTGAACGCGCGACCAATAGGGTTGGGGGATAAGATCTCTTTTCTGCCTCCCCTTTCCGTTTTTATGGCAGGTCAAGAGGGTTGGTTGAGAAGCATTGCATAACACTTGCGGTTTAGTCGTAAATATTTATGCCTCGGAAATCTGACTCTGCTAAAGATTGGGTTTAATGAGTCCCTTGTGTGGATGTAATACTGTCCGAAATCCTCTCTAGCTTGGTCCCTTCCTTATTGTTTTTAAAATGGAAATTTTTTAATTTCGTTCCTAAATATTACGAGTATTTAAGAAACGAAATTACTGCGGAACAAAGAGTTTTAATGATATATTTATTATGTATAAATCTTTTAATATTCTACTATATATGTTACTACATACTCGTATTTACCTTAGTCTAAGGGGACCAGACGCCCTTCTTTTAGCGGGACAGTCCCGATTTTTAACAATTTATCCCGCACCCCGCGGGGTCTTAAGAAAGTCTCGATTTTTAGAAAGAATACGTGACAAACTAGGGGACGGAAGGAGAACGGGAAGGGAATATGCAGTTTTCGGCATCCATGTAGCTATTTCACCAGGATATGAGGTTTATATTATTTTTGTAAATTTTATAATGTTAAACTTTATTAATAAAAATAATTGTTCATAACTGATTATCAGGAACTGCTTATCAAAGTTCGCCTTGATGAGTTGCTAGAATACGATCACCATTGTTTGGACTTAATGAACAGTGGCATTTTTCGGCTTTCGCAGCGACGAAACCATTTTGTAGTCGTAAAATGAAGAGAGAACACTCTGTACACTTCCACAGATATTATTCTTATGGCGTCATGTTCCGCTAGTGATCTAGCATCATCTGGAACATTGTTGCAAAGGAATCACATCTTATACAAAAATCGAGAATTTTAGTGAGAAGGGGCAGGGTGTAAGAAGTTTGCAGGTCGTCCACGAAGTAACACCTTCGCATATTGAGTTTTGTAAATGTCTCTCATACGATACACATTGCATTGCGTGCTAGTTAAACAAGTGAAGTCAACAAATAAGCTATTCAGATGATTTAAGTGAGTAATTTATTTATAGGTACCAAAGGTAAGTATTTTTCAGGTATCAAAATTTTAATCAAAATCTCCTCCCCCCGTCAATGGAGTCCCGCTTTTCGAATGTTAATATCTGGTCACCTTACCTTTGTCATAAATTTTCAGACAGTATGGTACCATTTCATAATTTCATAGTATGTTAAGCAACATACTGTACTCTTTCGATAATCCGCCAGGTATCGGAACACTTCACCACCAGATTACTAGAAAATTACTAAAAGTAACACATTAAACAACAAAAGCTTTGTATTATTGTACAACATTTTATAAAGAACATGCAAACAAGGAGTCAAAAATAGGAAACAACTAAAACTACAGGAAATGAATAGTTTTGTATTAATAGCCTACATTTGTAACATGGGCTGTTCACGAATTTTCCCTTCCAGTAACATCTGGGATTTCTTTCTAATTTCATTTTTAAGTTCCCAGCTTCATTCCAACCAAAAGAAATTAAGTAAAAGTTTAGAAGCAGAGTGAATACAGAAAATCAAGTAATACGAAAGAGTCTATGAGTTGAATAGAGAGATTTTTAGGTTGTGATGAAAAGAATGATGTTAGTGTAATGGGAGTGGAAGTCTTCTAGTGGGATAAGGACTTAACGCTGAAGGAGGTACTCGCATCGTATTCCGATAAGCGTATTTTTTGATAGATTACTCAAGTTGTTAGTTCTCGCACAAATGGAACTGATCATAGAGAGCATTCATCTTGAATATTGTCCAGCTTGCATTATAAATACTTAAAGAATAATGAAGGAAAAAGTCATACCAGTAATTGGATTTTTGATTGTAGCAGTTTTTTAAAAACATTTGAAACTCTCAGTTATTTTTAAATTATGATTATCATACTATAAATTTTTTCATCCAGTGAAGTAGATACTATCCAACACTTCGCTTTTGCGTTATCTTATCAGTACGTAGTCAAATCCAATGTATCGCATGTAGATCCTATAGAAATGTCCAGTCGATTTTTGGGAATGATTAAATGCAGGCCTTTATAAAGTATTTCGAGAACACGTATATTCTCGGCCAACAGAATACAAATGTTGCACTTACTTCCTTGTTTTATTAAAATATGACGTTCCTTTCTATGAGATATATTCAAATATTCTGAAAATAAAATTAAAAAATATTAGTCCATGTAAATCGGCATGCGAAATGCTTTTTGACTAAATTTCTACTCTGTTCGCACGAACTTTTTTTTTTTTTTTTAAATTAGTATAAGTCTATTTTTCCTTATATTGATATTTAAGGATTTGCGCTTGAAACAATTTAAAAGTATTAACATAATAAAATTATCTTAATTAATTCATGAAGAAATCCTGTTCCATTGAATATATGTTTATAAATATAAAATGGGGATCTAAATAAATTTCTAAAATTACCATTATAACTCTTCCCCTCCCCCTAAAAAAAAGTGGACTTATAACCTTTAAAAAAACGGCTTATATCTAACTCTAACGTTATTATTTTCTTATTTTTAATATGTCAATGTTAAAGATCATTGTCAATGTTAATGATTGTCAATGTTAATGATCAAATATTTGTTACACGTTGCCATCAAAGTTTTATATTAATAAGTAATACATCCGGACCCCGTTAACTCTTGGCTCAATAACACGCTATTTTACTATGGTTCCTTCTCTAAGCAACTTGTTTTGATATCACTGCTGGACACTGTGGCGTCAAAATAATAAAATAATAAGAGCTCTCTCTCTCTCTTTTATATTTTATTTTTAATTCTGATTAATTTTCTTCTCGGATGATATCAAGACTTCCTGTGAAGATAAGGCTTCGATAATTTTTTTCTCGTTTCATGAATCATTTATTGGAAAGAAAAATGTCTCACTTATTATTTTTATTATTTATTATTTTTTTAGTTTAATTTAATTAATTAATTTTCGTAAAAGATCATTTTCAAGATCTCGTGGTCAATGAAATTAGCTGTACATTCATCCATTTTGTATAGATTAAAAGATACAAACTGCTAGTAAAAACAATTATCCATTACGGATTCGTTGATGAAACAATAAATTCAATTTTCTTTAAATATTTTAAGTGTTTTTTCCAATTAACTATTTTCTGTAACAGGCAAATGACTTAAATATAGCGACAATGGTATACATGATCATAAATTCATTTCCTCCAATCCCTTGAAGTTTGATGTAAATGTTTAATATGCAGAAAATTCGTATCGAAGTTAGAACTTATATAATCACTCAATTTTTATTTATACTATGAAGTTCACTTAACCCAAGGTTTAGAAATCATAGATCTCGCCTACCGGGGGTTAATGAGACAGACTGTATAATTTTTTCCAATGATGTATGAAATTTAATGTCCTCTACTGCGTACCTATTTATTTGGTCCTTCAGTAAAACGCATTTTAATAGCTATCGTAACCGACGTTCATGTCGTCCGTTCAACTTGTGAAATATTCTTTCTTCTTGAATGAATATGGCTTTTTTTTTTATAAACTTTTATTTGAAAATGAAAATTCAGTTTAAATTTCCCGAAAAGTATCTCACGAAGATATTAATGTCAAACGCAAATAAGGACTTTGTTACGGGGTATTTAACGAAAAATTAAAAATTATTTTATTTTTTTCCCCTTAATATAATTTTTGCGTAAGAAATACATTAGAAATGCATCGAAAGAAACTTAGTATTCCCTATCGAAAACAAAGGTTAGATATCCATCTTCCCGATTCGATCAGAAAACCAGAAGTTATCTTTTGTATTAAGTAATCGCTTTCCTTCTTTTTTTTTTTTTTTTTTTTAACTTTACGTGGTTAACCTTGCCAAGGTAATCGTAACTTATCAATGTTATGTCACTTTTCTTGCGCAATATTGCCTTTACGACTCCGCATTTTCCTTTCAAACAACGTAATCCACTGACCAAATCCTTCCATTCAAAAACTTTCCGATTTTCCTCTCCCCCCATTTCCCCCTCTCTTCCCCTTCCTTTTTGCTCATGCGGATCACGTGTACTGATCACCATTAAGCGATTGGCTCGCGAGCAAGTCACGTGCGCCTCTAATGAGAGGGTTTTTCGTCGCGTGCCCTTTCAGAATTCCGTCCCGAAATGTCGCTTCAGGTTTTTTCCCTCCCTTTTTTCTTTCGTGTACCGAGGCTAATTTATTTGAGGGGAGTCCATTCCTCTCTGTTTTTCCGAAAACAGATTTTGACCTGGTTCCTTAACCCTGGACTAACAAGACGTCTTTTTCTCAGAAATGAACGAAATTTAATTAACTAATGGATCATGTTCGTTAAAAAGTTAATTAAAATTCAGTTTTCTTTCACGATCCTTTTTTTTTTCCTGGCGATGACAAACATTTGTAAAAAAAAAAAAAGTTCCAAGTACTGATTTAATTTATTAAATATATTCGACTTTTTTCGCAGAAAACTTATTAGAGGCCGTGTAGCTGCTAACCGCGAAATTTTCATTATAGATCTTTTGTGATTTGGTACATTAATGTAATATTAATATAATTAATATAAAGCAACAAATAATATTTTTTATTCAATTTTCACCTGCTTTGAATAATCTCTTACATGCTATAGTTAGTAAAACTGTAGATTTTACTGCTTTTGCCGCACCGCAGCGCTTGCACCGCTGCAGCGCGCATGGCAGCGCACGCGTAAAACGCGCAATTAATTAAAATGATAGATTTAGAACAATTTATGTACCAGTATATCTGTTTACATGAGTATCTGTTTATATTCATAACGTAACAAGTAATGTATTAAATTTATGTGGTATATAACTGGCAAAATACCATTTCTACATTAAGTTGAAAATGAAAGTTGGCCACGAAGAATATAAACTTTTCTAATTTACAAATTATTTAAAGTACTGACACAAAAATTATCGGATAAGTGTTCATATTTTTAAGAAGGAACGTAATATGAAAGTAAGTATACAAACAGAAACAAAAATGAGAAAAAAATATGAGGATTTTGAAGATATTTTATTTTTAAAAAAAAATGTTTTTTTTTCCTTCATTAATCATTATTTATCTGTAGTATTTCATTTCATGTATTGATCATCGCCTTATTAGATATTTAAAACATTCACTTAAATCAAGTGGAAGAATAAAATTCATATAGATGTGATACCCCCTCCCCTTCTTCCTTTTGATTCTATCAAAAAAAAAGGCCTCATACAATTTCTAAAAAGATGGGGGATGGGGGAGTCATAGAATTATCAGTAAATATTGCACTTCCTGTGTTTTAATCAGTCAGCACGTCTTTTTTATGAGACAAGTAATTAATTCTTAGATTACATCTGGTTTTAATATGACTCTTACAAAAATCAGAATTATCATCATGACCTAGATTAGAAAACATGAGCATCTGCAGTTTTCGTTCTCTCCATAAAGACCATAGAAAATTCTATTTTTACGTTCATTTTATCGGAAAGAAAAAGTTAAATGGACTACTCGAAGAATTTTGATGAAGTCCATTAAAATTTTTACATTCACCGCACCTTTATAGAGCGATTTCTAGCTTAATGTTGCCACCGGGCAGTCACAAATATGCTGGAACATTTACTTTATAGAAACATTGGCAAGGTATTAAAATAAAACGCATTTTTCTGCACTTTTTTCGACCAGAAAGAAAATATCTAAAATTCGCTTAAAACGAAAATGCTTACAATTATAGAATAATAAAATTTATTACTCGAAGGTGTGTGCTGATTGTGATTTTATTAAAGAGTAGAGCTTGAAAACTTTCATTTTTATTACTTTTAATTTATTTTGTCTCTAACAAAGACTGGACTTTATCATTTTGTGGAAAATACGTGGAAGTGTTTTATTCGGCTGTAATGTATAATTACTTTTCTGATCATTTTTTGTATAAACTTATTAATCAATTCAGTTTTTGCATTATTATCTGAAATGTAAACCGTATTAAATATTTAATTTCTTAAGAATTTTTGTTATTTCGTTTATTAGGCTTATCCACGTAATTTGTTAGAAGATTGCAGAAAACTTAACATAAATACTTTTCGTGAAATATAACCTGACATCTTCAGAAATATAAAACATCATTAAAAAAAGTTGTAACTTTTTTATTTACACTTATTTTATTATTGGAAATCAAAGACATGAAATATTCCTTCTTTGGACGGACGGGAACATAATAAGAAAATTTAATACTATAGAAATACGGTTGGTTGATAGCTGGTTTTATTTAAGTAACACTAGAAGCAACACGCGAGGACTATTGGTGACCAGCCTCGTAATTTTAATGAGCGTTATGATATTTTTATCATGAAAAGTCAAAAACATTAAAAATTAGTTCCAAATAAAGGTTTTATAATACATTTGTATTTGTTTTTTTAACGCAAAGGGAATTCCTATTGTTCAAAAAAAAAAAAAAAAAAAATCGTATTACAATTTATGCCTTTAATGTTTAAAAAGAAAAAGTTTAATTTATTGTAAATAAACCAATTACTAAATTAAAGTAATTTTATTACCATTCTGAATAGATTACCAAATATTATGTTGTTATGTGGGAATCTCATTATTTGAATTATATTTCAAATGCATTAAGTTTTTAGTCAATGTGCATAAAAACGTTCCTAATTCCTAAGCTAAAATATCATGTTTAAAACTTTGATTTTTGTACGAAAAAACGGGGTTGTTACAGACTCGCAGTATTCTTTTTAGAGCTTAGATATTCTCCCCCCCCCCCCCTCTTCCTTACGAACCAGAAATAACATTTCAATTAATACAAGTTTGAACAGTATCTAAGTTTTAAAAACTAACAAGATGTAACAGAAATATTTGGATAAAAGCTATTCTGCATATTGATTGATTCTTAATGCATAATGTTGTAAATCACAGCTATTCATGTTCAGTTGTTTTGTTTCAAAAAGCGTAGATTTTAAGTAACCCGTTGTATCGTAAGGTTTTAATTATTATCTCGGAGAGTATCGCAAAGTTTAATAATTGCTAAAAATATCCGTGATAGAAACTTAATTTTTTATTATTATTCTTAAGAGTTCTCTACATAATCACCATCCGGAGTTATATATTTCTCCAAGTGTTTCTTGATCTTTCGAAGGCTGAAACTCAGCATACTAAGCTTTATCTTTGTCATACTGCAGCATACTGCTTCAGTCTGCGGCTTCGTGAAACCAAACAAATCAACATTAATAAATATAATTTACAGCTTATGTACATCAGAAATAATATTTAGAATATTTTTTATCCAGATATCTTGATTACTTCTTGGTAATAATTAAAACTTTATGACATACAGTGGAAAAGGAAGGCGAAAAATTAGATGGGCAAGAGATGTCACCTATCATAAGGCGAATTAGATTAACTCTTTTTTCCATTTTGATTAATAAAGAGATTATATCCTTTTTAAATGCTAGTTAACATTACACATCTGTAATATTAAAGTATCACGATTTTAATAAAAAAAAAAAAAAAAAGTAGTCGTATATATCCTCGTGAAAGTTATTGCACTAAAATTTGAAAAGTTTCAAGAAATCAAGAAAGAAAATTATTCTATCATTATAAGATTCGTTCCTTAATGAGATGTGTGTTTTATTTTATTCGTTACAGACAAATAAATGACATTCCCACGATACCACAGCTGAGATCTTTCATTAACACAACAGAAATATGTTCGAACCACACCAAAACTGGCGACTAATTCTAGTTTTCAACAGGAAAAAAAATTCGCATCCCAAAGCATTCATTAAGGGAAAAACCAAAAGAAAGTACCACAAAAATAATTCCGATCCATCCCCCGAAAGAAGCCTTCGGGTATATCAACTCGAGAGAGAGGTCACCAAGTTCTAGCTTCCGATTACTCCGCTCCTAAAATCCAGACGATAAATACAAAGAAGGAGCTGAACTGAAGCGAAATTCGTAATGTAAGCCATATAATTACAAAAGATATTCTTCCTCATATAGGAGATGGAACGCGTAATTATTGCATTTAAAGGCTAAATCAGCTTCTGTGACCTTTTTCCTCCTGTGAATGATACCGCAAAGGTAACTGTAAATCAATGATGATGCCCCGAATGGTTGAATAATTGTAGCCATTTCAAATTAGATTTGGAACGGGAACAGTTTAGAATCCGCCATTTTAAAGCAATCTTGAAATGTACGCTGATTTTTATCGTTCGATGGACAACGCATGCTTTTGTTCTTCGCAGACGTGGCTGATGAAAAACTGCAGTAATATGTTGCGCAAATGCTGTGAATGCTCACGGAAAAAAAAAATCTATTTTCATTTTGTTGCGTTAAGAAATTGAAGTTCATTTTATTTAAAAAAAAATTATCCTTATTTCCGTCTTAGAGTAATCGTGAAATTATAATATGTAATCTTTTCTAATGTTAAGGGCGGAAAAGATCAAAATAATAATTTAACGTTTGGATTTAATGAAACTGAAATATGTTATAAAATTAGTCAGTAAGGAAAAAGTTTAGTGAATTAAAAAAATAAAACTGGAAAATATGCAGGTTTCTTATTTAATATACAATGTGTTTACTAAAGAATATCCCAACTTTGAATATGTACTATTACAAAACTAAAGAAGCTACAATATCTTTTTGGAAAATTAAGTTAAAAATAACACTTTAAAGCTTGTAAAATTATAAATATTCAAGGTCACCCCCCATTAGATACACAAACGATATTCAGTCGGTAATAAAACTCATCCCACATGTTTTGCAGCACGATAGGTGTAATAGTTTGAACGGCTGCAAATTAGTCCCGTTTTTATTTCGTCAATGCTCACAGGTATTTGCAAAAAAGATATATTTTATCTTTAAATAACCCCAAGGAAAAAAATCGTAGGGAAATTATTGTCTTCACTGTTTAATTAGCCAGTTTCTTAGTAAAAGGAAACGCTTTTTTTTTTATCGTGTTTAAAATGAGATTGTTTCAGAATCGTTGCCAAAAATGCACTATATTAGTTTGAACTCACAGACATAAATCGATTTTGAAATTTTACTTGAAAATAAACTTTAAGTATATACACTTTTTTTCAATTTAAAGTGGCACTTAATTAAGATTAAATTTATTAAGTTAACGAGAAATATAATTAATGTGGAAATATAGTGTAATTGAAGCACTGTTACAATTAAAATATTTCAGAGTCTCCTATTTGAACGAGAGAGAGAGTTTCATTCACAAAAATCTTAGCTGCCATACCCGTTCTTCGCAATGGTGAATTTTTAAAATGAAATTAACTATTCCTGCTAACAAGCAAAATATTTTTAATAAGGGCTTACATCTAACCTAGCGCAAGACGACTTGTCCAAAAAATTAAAATATTTTTTTTTAATTAGAGCCCATATTTTAATATTAGTCTTTAAATAATTTTTAGCGAGGACAAATTACCTTTTTATGAAAGAATGGCTTAGCAGATAAGATAGCAAAGCCAAATATATAAATTTAGATCCTATGGGGACGGAACTTGCAGCTCCTCATAATATGTAAGGCATCAGCGTTTGCTTTTGAGAGTTACTTAAATATATTTGCTAAGAACAGAACACAAGCCATGTTGCCCAAAACTAAAACAAAAGAATACTTTTTACGATTATTCATTTGAAAAAGAATCGTAATTTTATAACAAAGAACAAACAAATGTATAAATATAATGATATCCTAAAATTTTCATGAATAATAAATTGTTGGAAGCAAAGATAGACCGTAACGTACGGCAAAGTTACGCATAATGGAGACAAAAAGGGGGGGGGGGAAACGAAAAAAACTCTCATTTGACTGTGAAGTTAAATAATTTTTATAAAATTCACTAATTGATACTTTTTCTGTTCTCTTTTTTTAGCGATGGCCGAATGTTCATCCCATATACCGAATGAATACTACGTCGTTTGGCTTAGCGAATAAAAAAAACTCAAAATTTCCGCTTTTCATCCAAATGTTCAAAAATCTGGAAATTAGTTTACACACCCGAAACGAAGTCAGTCTTCTTTAAAGAAATTCGATCTCTTAAATGTTTCGAGAACTGTAATTGGGAAAAATAAGTTTGGGAAAAAATTGTTGCATTTGCAAGAAACTATGAAAAAATGGAGAAAAAGACTAGAATTTTATTTTTTAAATTTCATCAAATGTAAATTTTAAAAAGGGGGGGGGCAATATGTTTTCGTCTTCTTCCGTACATCATCGAAACATACTAAGAAAGTCCAGACAAACAAATTGATTTTCAAATATTTACGAGTATATAATAACATAGACAAACATTACTGAACTCTGGGTATTGAGAAGAAAAGCTAAAGAGAATACCTTTGAAACGGAAAAGAAAAAACAATGAACAATTTCATTTGAAATTCTTAGATTTGATTCTTTTCCAATTCGTTCTACTTTTCTGGAAAAGAATCTACGGTATTCAGTTCTATTTTAAATGCTTTTTAAAGGTAGCCGACATTTTTTTCTGTATTTTGCGATATCATAGAACGAAAACGCAATAAAAGAATTATTTTTTGTTTTGTTTATACAGACAAAAAAAAAAAATGTCTCTTTATGTGACACTATCACGCACGTTTCTTATCATGCAAAAATAAAAAAGAAGAAAAGATTAGTTGTCATTGAAATGACAGCAGGATCTAAACGCAGACAATTTTCGGATCCAATTAATTTATGACACCCGACGCCATATTTGAATGAAGTATTCACTACAAAAGATCACCAAAGAATTCAATATCCTTTTATTTTCATCTGTTTTGTTCTTCTTTAAATGCACTGCTGGAAACGAACAAGGGAAAGCCGATAAAACCGCATAAAAAGCAAAAAAATGATATGATAAAGTTCGAAAATTGTCGCGTGACTGAATCCGTGATCGAGATTCGTTTTGACGTCTCTATTTCCCTTCAATGTTCTTTTTCTCTCCGCTATCTTTGTGTGAGCAATACAATGTTATTTCTTTCCACATCGTTGCGGGCATTTGAAAGGAGCAGTGAATGACATACAAAAGAAGAGGCTGTAACTTAATTTGCCTATCTCCGAATACTATCGTCCCTTTTCGAATAATTTGAACGCGAAATGACGTAACGCAATTACATGGCATGCAAATTGGGATTATTAGCATATCAGCTGATCTTTACTTGTTGCTTTTAAAGACAGGACGAGGGGGAATCTGTGGTATAGAAAAAAAGTAGTTTTGTTTTAATGTTGTGTAAAATGTTAACAGGAAGGAAAAGAATGAATGACATATTATGATGAATGTTGATAGTTCAATTGTCAAAGCTTTATAGATTAGATGAGTATATATATATATATATATATATATATATATATATAAGTTTATAAAATCCCGAAGATTAAGAAAGAAAATATTTTTAAGGCTAGTTAAAGTCAAAACTTGAATGCAGTCAAACATTTATTAAAATTATTTTGGAAATAATAGCTGATTAAATAATCTTTTGGAAATGGTACAGCTCTATGACGATTAGGTTGTTTTTTTAATTTAATTTAATACTAAAATCTGGGGCTAGAGAGCTGTTGGCGTGGTTCAAAACTAAAATACACAGACATAGTGTAATTATAACGCAACATTCCCTGGAGATCGAAATTAAGAGATTTGATTTTTTGTTGATTAAATTGAGAAGTAACATTATGAATTAGGTATGCAAAATGAAAAAATAAAATGTAATTAAAAAAAATGGTATGATACTCACGCATGATCGTGCGTACTGTTCATCCGAAAAGGAAAGTCTAAAAGAGAGGTAATACGATGGAACAAAATATGGGTTAATGGAAAATATGGTTCCCTCTACCAACTGTATAGCTTTTACAACGTGAATTCATGCTAGAAGTTCCTGTAGCTTATGAATACCTGTGGTAATCCGTTCCACTTCTCCAACAACACTGTTACAGATCCTGTATGGTTCTTGAAATAGAAAAACGAGTTGCAATTGCTCTTCCAAAGGCATTTCAAATGGGCCTTATAGGATAAGGTTTAGCCGGTTGATCCATTCAATTAGCTCAATAGGAATGATCTAACCTTATAAAAGCTTAGAGCTTGTAGTATGTCCTCCCGGGAAAAACCACCGCCCCATCACCAAGAGAAAGTCGTGAGGACCAGACTGCTGATAACATAATATTATATGATGAGTACCCTCATTTATCAGAAATTCGTCAGTCATTTGAGCCATATATTGATAAACGTCATTCCTTTAAATGAAAGCAGGACCAATTGCACCCCTGAAAAGGCGAAAAAATTCCTAAAGGATTGCATGTCTATATTTCGCAGCAGTCCCATAAAATATATCAAAGTCTGGGTGCCTATCCAACATGATGCCATACCGATCTTTTTCTCGGATGCTGGAGAACAAATACAATTATCCCGGGCTCCATCACTATAAAGGTACGTCCAGAATCAATGACTAAGCTGAAACTGGACTTATCAGTGAATAGAACGGTCTCTTCCATTGATCCCTGCTGAAATGTCGATGTTCTCTGCACAAGCTAAATTGTCTTTTTTTTTTTTTTTGCGGAGAAGTAGGCATGCTTACAAGCAGTGAGTTTTCTTGCAAAAAAGACTTCACTCAAGTAGCCTACTGGACACAATAACCCTTGAAACATGGATTCATGTGATTTCATGAAGTGCGTGAGTCAGTTGAGAAACTGTTGCACTCCTCGCTGTAATAGATTAATATCGATACTCCTGCGTTTCCATGATTCTTGGATGACCTTGTTTAGGTCTTCTATGAATGCTGTCTCATAATTTGTACACACAGGGCTTGAAATTACATTAAAGTCTCTAGCAATCTGCACTTGAAGACTTTTCTATCACAAGACTTCCAACGATTCACCACCTCATTCCGTTACCCAAATATTGGAGGTTATTCAGTTTAACTATTGACTTATGAAATCCACCGAAAGTTTCCAAGAAACTGCAAAAACGTTGCTGAGTTGTGTCATCGAATGAAGCTCGGAAATTGGCACGTGAGCTTACAAATTTTTCTCTAAATGCACAGCTCACATGCACATGTAAGCTTACTTAATCGACATTAAGAAATTTCATCTTTGTTAAGAAGCATTAGTTTCACCTTCGTTCAGTACATTTTGATAAATTCGACTAAATATGCAAGTTCTCATAATTTTGAGCACCATTGTTATTTTGAACAAGAGAATAACGACGACGATGGAAGCTGAGCTAGTATCTCTTCTCCTAACTTACACACCACGTCATGTTAAAGAGTGAGTTTTGTTTAACATGCAATAGCTCCTATTATATGAAAGACGAATATTTTCTGGAATCATGGTGTTTCAACTTGAGATGAATATTGTTGGAGACTAAGCACATTCCATGTCTACCGTTGTTCAATTATTAGACGAAATAAGATAAATGTTAGCTACTACGCTAATGTATTTCACACAAATAATTTAAATGAAATTTTTCTAAAGCATTATTTTACAATGCTTTTGTAAGAATAAAATACATAAAAGTGTTACAGTTATGCTGGCTGTTTTTCTGTGAATCATTATTTTTGAAAGGGGATAGTTGTAAGGTTATTCAGTACAGATCAACGTGAAGTGAATTTTTTTAATAAAAAAATTTTAAAAAAGAAAGTGCCCATTTGTTTCTTTTTTCCTTAATAAACATTGTAAACATCTAGATGAGAAGTTTTCATTTTGCAATTTCTTATTAATTATTCTCATAAATGTATAAAAACATTATCGTATATATCAGTATCCCAAATTCGAAAAATTCTCAGTCACTTTTGTGTGACTTGATTATATGTATTCATTCTACTTTTAAAGTTTATATAATTTGCAATACCACGATTCATTCAGTTGGAAAGAAGCTGGAGACTTAAAAATAAAGTCAGAGAGAAATCCCAGATTTTTGTTAAGAGAAGTTTCGTGAATTGTCCTTGTTACTCACACAACTTTCCCTACCAATATTTCAGTTTCCGTCAATTAAATTATCAACGCCCTTCTTCATGTTCCACCCCTCTGCTGTGATATTTTTGTTTCCTCCCTTCAAACTCTAGTCCCTGTCTTTATTATTTGATCGTTCAGGAGGGTCCAGCCGAATTGGAGCTTCCTTAATAGAGATGTTGTTTACCAAAAGAAAGAACATAAAAGTCTTCAGCACGGCTACAAAAAGCAAATTTACAGATCATTAATGTCTCGTGTAATAACCCGAATGACCAGTGAGCAAATCAAGGAAACAATAGAAGTTGACCACATAGCAGGTGTGTTCCTTTCCCAAGACGGAATAATCCTGCCTCAGAATTTATTTCATCGAAACTAAGAAATAAGCTGTCTGGCTAAAGCAAACACGGTGAATTAATATCATTTTTATGACTGTTAGCTAGTTGAAAAACAATAAAGTAAATGAATAAATGTTTTCCTTTATTAATGTTACCTCCCTGTATGTTAAAGATGAAACTTGAAGAAAATATACATCGGTTAGGATTTATTTTTAAGGGAAAAAAAAAACCTGTACTGGAAGCAAAATATGTATACATTTAACAACTGATTAAAGGCATGCAATCCGGTGCTCGTAAAAATTTATATATTTATTTATACTTTAAAAAAATTCATTTTGAAAACTGAAAAAAAGATCTGCAGATACAATTTTAACTGAAATTATTGACTTGACGAAACAAATACTTATCCTGAGTTAGATTAACAATAAATTATTTTTTCTGCAAAGTAAGCTGAACTGTTAGAAGAACTTCAATGAAGAAGGGAATTGATGTTTTGATTGAAGACCATCATGCAGATTTAAATTAAGAAAAGAGAGAAAGATGTACTAAATAAATTTGTATTAAAAATTTAAAAACTGCAGAAAGGATCTATTTACTATTTTGAAATAATTTTATCAAATAATAATTGTTATATCTTTTCCGAGGGGAGGTAATATAATGGAGATTTAAATATTTTTGTAAATGAGTAAGTTGTTTTTAAGGTTAGCATCAATTTATACTATTCAATTTTCTGCTATTTACTAGAATAATGGAAGATATTTTTTAGTGTCAATACAGCTCTAGACAACAACAAAAAGCATTACATCGCCGAAAATAAGGTCTCCGAAGCACCAGAGACAGAAATAGAGGGCCGAGGACTGTCGATGCAGCTTCTGTCAAGTCATGGGCTCAAGTCTCGATTCTTCACTTCTCGTTGTGTCTACTAAGCAGTATTAAACTAAGAAATTTTATCTTGTTTCCATAATTTTTCCACTCTCTCATTCCAATTTTTTTTTTTTTTATTTACTCTCATACAATTCCCATCTATTCCTCGAGTAATAAGACATAATTTGACCTCAAAGACATAATTTGACTTATACATTTCTCTCTATAGTAATATTTCTCTATTAAAAAACCTCTTGAACAACATTATATATATGTGTGTGTGTGTAATTATTTAGCTTTAATTCATATTAGTTTCTCATAATAATAATTTCATTTCCTAATTTTTCCCACTCTCCCATTTAAAAGTAAAGCGTTCATTCTTTTTTCCTGATACCATTCCTTTTTAACTTTAATTTATGCAATCACGCATTCTTAAAAATTCACTGAGAATGCTGTTCCCAGGCTTCAGACCTGTAGAGATGATCCTTACCAGACTTTAGGTCTGCATTTAAATTCCCTCGAAATCCCACCATTCATACCACATGTTCTATGACGTTTATTGTGAAATTTCCCTACTATGTAACGAAAAAAAAAGCAGCGAAACGCCCGCTCTTGCTTTTACACTCTTGCTCTCATAATCTGTATCAAACGGCCGAGTTTTAAACTTCTGCCGTGCGGAAATGGTCTCTCTTTCCGCTTCAATAAAATAATTACTTAAAAATGAAATTGGCTTCGACTGTTTTTGAAACTTAATTGAATAGTTCTATTTAAAAGAAAGGTATGACTTAACACGCACACATACACTCTCTCTCTCTCTCTCACACACACACACACACACACACACATATATACAGTGAAAAATCGGTTAACACTAAATAGTTCTAAGTCGCGACGAAACACCATTTAGTACATTTCTTCTTTTTTGCACAAAACTGTAATAACTTAACATGGAACGATTTCGTTGAATTGTGAGTTGAAATCTATAAATGTTGCGCCAAAATCGGTGAACATAGTGTTGTTTTTTAAATTATTATTATTATTTACGTGTACAATGGCAGTGAAAACTGAACAAAAACATGCCGTTATTTCGCTGAAATGAAGACGGAGGAAATGCAGAACGCCAAGAAAAGAGAATCGTCAGTTATTTAGATACTCAATCAAATTGCAAAATGAATAAAAATTTGGACGATATCGAATAATTTATCGATAATTTAATGTTGAAAAAGGCACTGCAGGGAGAAAAAGTCAGATTATTTACCCAAAAGAAAATCAAGAATTTTTAGTTTTTTTTTATTTTATTTTATTAAATATGCATAATTATTTGAAATATAACGGTATATCTAATACACACACACACACACGCTTGTGTGTGTGTGTGTGTGTGTGTGTGTATTGTGATCATTTGAAGAGTACTGCCATTATTAAAAATAGAGCTAATAAAGTCAAATATATTAATAATAAACAGATTTATGCAATTTATAGTTATGATTTTGAAGGTCTTTGTAATTTTATTGACATAAATGATGTTATAAAAGTTCTAAAAGGGAGATATATAAAATATTTAGAACTAATAAGATTACGGTAAATGAAAAATTTCATTACTTAATTATATTAGTCAAAAATAAAATTCACATATTTTTTAATAATAAGATTTACAAACAAATTAAAGGTATTCCCCAAGGTGGGCGTACAAGTAATTTTTTAGCCAATATTTAATTACTTCTTTATAAAGATAATTGCTTTGATTATAATAATTTTAAAACGCTTAGATGTATTGATGATGTTATTTTCTTTCAAATTAAAATAATAAAGATGTTAAAGCTTTCTTACCTTTTTATCCAAAATATTTAAATTTGTTGTAATCTACTATTAATATAAATGAAGTGGAACATTTTGATATCTTTTTAAAAGTTGAAGATAATAAAATTTCTTGTAATAAATATGTTTAAAGGGATTATATTTTCCTTTTTGACCAAAAAAAGTACTCTTTTGGGGTAGTTCATTCAGCCTGAATATCTTAGGAATATAATTTATAATCATATTTAATGTAATATGGCTAAAAAACAGCATTATTTACATCAATTTGAGTAAGTTTAAAAATATGCCTGCGAGTAGAATTTCCTTTGAACTTCATTCATTAAACATAACATTTTAAACATAATAATTACACAGCTAAATTAATTATTAGTGCATATATAGTTAATAATTTAAAACATAATAACTATAAAGTTTAATCTTTTTTATATTTAAAATTTTTTTTCTCCCATTTTGCTTTTATTTTTGTTTTAAGTCCTTACAATTTTTCTTGCATTAGTACTTTTTCTCTGTGATCAAGGGCTTTACTATGCTTTTCATTTCAGCTTGAGTGGGAGAATTTTGATTCGCAAGCGAGAGATTCGTGTGAAGGTTGATGCTATGCATGGTACCTCATATAAGTTTTTGTAATCTTTCTTAATCTGGAAGATTTACTTTTTAGATATTTCCTTTTGGTTACGATTGAGTACGCCTTTTTGTCGAGATGTATAATTTATTTAATTTCTTCTTCGTGATTTGCTTTTTTTTTTTTTTTTTTCAATTTACAATAAAATAAGATTAAAAAACATTAAAGTTAAAAACAGATTATTGAAATCTTAAAACAAACTAATTATATTGTCACTGATTTGTTGAAAATGGAATATTATAGGAATTCAAGAAAACGTATTAAACTTGCAAATAATTAAAAAGTAAAACCGATATTTTTAAAAATAACAATGCTCAAAACATTAAATTCTTACCAAGACTTGAAAAGAATATCTCAAGAGAATAAAATTAAGAAAGTAAACCCAAAAATGGAGATAAAATAATCCTGTCTAATACTATTTCAATCCAGGAACTGAGAATCGTGTGTTTTTCTAATATTACCTATCCAACTATCACACTTCAGTGAATTACTAAATATAAATATCATAACTAAAATATTATATATCATTAAGCAAAAATGGGTGTATTCGAAATCTGAAATAATTTTTTGTTGTTTATTTATGTTTGAATGGTTTATTTATGAGATCATTATTTCCACTTCCGAATACTTACTCTTACTGGCGATACTACAGGGATATTAACGGAGCATGCATCCTCCTATAAAAATATTTTTGTGAGATGTTCTACTAAGTATAAAATTATTATTTTTATCCTAAATTATTAATTTATTAAACTAATGCAGATAAATAGATAGTCTTCAATTTTTATAATCTTTTTAGATATGCTAACAAGTTTATTCATGAAAAGCATATGGATAAGGCTTGCTTATAATACTGCCCCATTATTTCATTGTTTTCAGAATGAATCAATTGTCGGTTTCTTTTTTTTTTTGATTATTAACATCATCATGCCCAATGTAATCATATCCAGCAATAACATATATCTGAAAGGGAAGAAAAAATTCGACAAAGGAAAAAAATTAATTTAATACTTTGGTTAGCAATGCCTACCCATGTAAACCCGTAATTTGTATCTCAAGGGGGGAGGGGGAAATCCTCCATTATTTTATTGTAAAGGCCATGAACATAACATCCGAGACGGTTGTCATACATCCAGAACTATTCATTTGTAGTGAGGGTATGAGGGGAATCAGAAAAAAAAGACGTAATTGAAAAAGAGATGGAATTCTTTTTTTCTTTTATATCGCACAATTAAGGCCGATCCCATAATTCCAATGGATAACCCATTATTTAATGGGTACCCATTCAGTGTTGACAACAAAATGTTTCATTTTCGCTTTCCTGTTTTTCTTTTTATTCTGTACCACTTCTTTCCTCCATCTTTGGTCACAGATTTATGGCCAAATAAAAGGGATTTTCGCTTTTTCGTTGTTAATGATTCCCCCCCCCTTTACACCGCTTTATCCCTTTTTTGCATTCTTTATTAATATGATAGCTTGCATCTAAATGAGCAATTGTTTGGCATTATTTTAAATTTATTTTTATTTTATACACATTTTTCAATTTAGCATCTTTCGCAATATTTTTCTCATTTCCATTTTTCGTGGTATTGTACTTTGTTTCATGTGTAAAGAGATCTTGTCAGCAAAAAAGGTGTGGCTATTTAATAACGAGACTGACGCTGTAATTTTTTTTTTATTTTGATGTCATGTATATTTACTTATTACCTTTTTCAATATACACCCCTCCTGTATCCCTGGAACGCTCCATACAAATCTTCTATTGTTCTAAACAGTGCTGGAAGTTCTGTCAGCTCCTTCAGGACGCGTGCCATTTCTCTTTCACAGTTTCAATGGACTCGCATCTTGTTCGTTTTAATGCAGATTTCACCATAGATAGAAGATAGAAGTCGCATGGCTCAAGATCCGGCGAATAAGGCGGATGGTCTAACACTGGTACGCTGTACTTGGCTAGAAATCTCTTGAGAGACAATGTGGAACGAGCCAGTGCATTTTCTTGGTGTAAAAATTTGCCGTACGGATTATTTTTCAATTCCAACATTCTCGGCAATCGCACGAATCCTCAACCGATGGTCAGATCGACGGTTCGATATTGTCATCCGTTTTTTTGACGCGGAAGACCAACTCGGGCGGGAATCATCTTCAACATTTTCACGGTCACCTTGAAAACGCTTACCCAACCCAAAAACACGTGCACTCGAAATATATTCATCACCATAGTCTTCTTTCAATAAATTTTCAGTAGCTCCTCATCATTTTTCCGACGAAACAAAAAGAAAAAAAGTAATGTGAACGAAGGCTACGAGTATACGGATTTGCTTACAGAAACCAGAGGCACTGCATTCGAAAGAGAAGGCTTCACGCTAAACAGGTGTCGGTAGCTGGTGTTTGGCGCAAGCGTTTTTCTTCTGTTGCAGCGTCAGTCTCGTTATAAAATAGCTACACCTCGTATTTTTAATAACGAAATATTTACTACGCGAATGAATTAAAATTTAATCCTGTCAAAATAACATGACTTGACTGAGAATATTAAACTACTTTTTTTTCTTACAAAATAAATTAAAAACTTAGATTCAACCAATTCTAACAGTAAAGAACATTCGAATACAAGAAAGTATTGATTTGGCCAATGGCTGAAGATAATTATGTTTAAAAAATACTGATAATTTCTAATAATGAATTATCATATGAAAAACTTAAGTATGTATTAATCCATGATAAGAATAACAGACAAATTAAATAAAAGAACTATTATTTTACATCGATGTATGAAATTCTGTATAAAAATATCCAAAGTTTAATATTAAAATAAAAGAGAACATTGGATTTTTTTTTATTCCGCACAGAAAAAGAAAATGGCGCATTTTCTGTCTTGGCACATAACCCACAAACAAACCTTTATTTTCGAAGTAAGATCCAAATAATAAAATCACTATTAATGCTTTCAATTATCTATTCATTAGAGCGCTAAAATCACAGCCTTGGCTCAGAGGAATTGTTTTATATCTCCACACCTTCGTATAGAGATGATTTTCTTAATTCGAGCTTGTGTTGTGCTCTCAAAAATAATCGTTTGCTGAGTGCAAACTAGAATTTCGTCGAATAAATTGATGATAATCTGACGTCAAGTCACACTTATCCCTTTAGGTGTGCAATTTGAAAAGCTTAACTGATATCGCCAGTCAATGGATTTTTTATTTACAGGGGAATGTTAAATTTCTCAGAAAGAGCTTTTCTATTAATGGATTCTTAGTTTATTAACCCTTACAGCTTCAGTTCAAAGAATACCGAAAGAAGAAATATGTTAGCATCAGATCAAAATAATCTGATCTGATTTTTACAATATATATAATTTGATGTTCATGTGTTTTTAAATATCAAAACTTTAAACAAAAACAAGTTAGGAAATAAACTCAATAATTATAAAATAAAACTATATGTAAGAAATCATTAATGTACAATTGAGTAAAAAGACATGCAACAATCCATATAAATGAAAAGGTTTGGTTTGATTTTATTGACGTCGCACTAGAAGAAACATGAGAGCTGTTGGTGACGGACATCGTAATTTTGAACCTCGGTCAGATGACGAGGACGACACTTGAGCTGGCAAAGAGAAAACATTATAAATAAAGAGAAATGAATAAAAATTAATATGTAAATTTAAATATAAAAGAAAAACATTATATACTATAAAAATTTCTAAAAGAAAGTAAATTAAAAGAAAATAAATTGACAACGACCAAAATTTTCATAAATAGATATATAAATTGAAAAACTGAAAAAACTCCAAATATTAAATAAAATAAAAAAAAGTGAGTACAATATATTGTACTCACTTTATTGTAATATGCTTTATACTGTCATGTTGGGTTCTTCGAGATTTATTAACGAAAATATTTACATCAATCAAATATATTATTAAAATAATAAATGAATCCCGAGTTAAAGTATTACTCGTATTATAAATATGTGACTTTGTTACGAATCGTTCTTGATTATTTGAGTGTTTTCGACGTTTAAAACTGGAAGGGATTCAACTGAAGACATTGGGAGTTCACTTCTTCCCTGCTCGAAGGGAAATGATGAAAATATTGAGAACTTGGGCAACAGAATATCGTGTTGTCAAGATTTCATTGTGACTGTTGAGTTTTACAAAAATATTTTGGATCGGCTTTTTAGCCGTATGCGGCGTGTGAGGCCTGATTTGCTGGAAGGTGGAAATTCGTACCTCTTGCACAAAACCGCACGGTGACACAAGTCCCTCCTTGTGTAGCATATTTTGACGAGAAGACAGTTTGTATTCATCAAACACCCCCTGTACTCACCAGATCTGTCCCCCCCCCAGACTTTTTTTTTTATTATTATTTATTTTTCAAGTTAAAGTTGAAGAAAAAGGGTCAGCTGTAGGAACCAATAGAGGAAACTGAAGTGGCGATGACTTGTGTGGCGTGGTAGCGTTCCAAAAGACGTTAATGGATGTGCATTTTGGTTCCAAGCGTTGTACTGGATTGTAAGGAGATTATGTAGAAGTTTAATATCACATATAAGAGTATCCACTGGGTTATATGACCTGTGGAAATCAGTTCCTGGAACTTTTTGCATGCTCTGCACATCAATAAAAGGGTTTTTTATAAGCACCTTTAATTTCATTTTATAAAATATGCTAAAAGAATACGCGAAGATTTTATACAATAATATAAAGCTTATGTATACTGAAATTAAGAAATTATTAGGTATTCAAAATACATATTTATTATAGTAAAATTTATAGGATTGGATATTAGGATAAGATACATATGTATAGGATAGGATATTAAATTTAATTCTGAATGTAATTTGTCTCAATTCTTTATGAAGCTATTGCTTGAAAAGTGAGGCTCAAATATAATAAAAGATCTGAACAAAATTCTAGATGGAAAATACGACGAGATATGCAAGGAATTTTGGGCACATTAATTTTTTTAAAAATCTATACAACCAAATTATGATAGTTTTATTTTCCTTAGGAAACACAAGTTTTTAAATTTAATAAAAATACTTTTTTATAATTTGTTTGAATTGGGTAGCGTTATTGGGAAAGAGTTACTTTAGAGAAAATTTCATTTTCCCGTGAAATCAAACATAAAAATAAATTTTCCCATGAAGCATCTTAAAATAAATTCTCCTGTGTTTTGAAATTTTCTAATTTTTTACCCAGTTTCACTATTAATTGTCCCCATATTAATACGAAGAGTTCAAACAGCAACGCTATAGCTGTCATTCGAACTGTCTGCTTACAAAAAAGTTACAATTCCTTCACTTAATAATATCGCTCTTTCGTTGAAAGTAAGCCACGTGGGGAAATATCTTCTCGAGCGTACTGCCCGTTTTAATTACATCTTAGCAACATCATGGCTTCTCATATAAGAAGAAGAAAAAACGAATCGTATAAAAGGAACTCTACGCCTTCAGGCAAAGCAATTATCGTTGCAATTAACCAGAATTTAATCCAAATTATCAACGGATTTATTATTTTACATCCCAACAGAGGATAGGAAACGATGCGAATGTCAGCAGCCATCCTTGCAATTTCAAAAACTCATCTCGTGGCTTTCACTCTCTCCGTCGTTGATCTTGTTAGAATCGGTGATATGGAATTCGTGTCTCGGATTCCATTTGTCAATGACAATATCGCGGTGAGAAACATCGCGTGAGATTCGGTGGATTCGTCACAGCTAAATAAAAAGACCCGAGTTACCAATCTGACAAACAAAGCGTCGCCGTCATTTATCAGGATAGGCTTGCTGTGCAAAAAGAGAGCGCCATGTTGGGACTATCAATCAAACTTGTGGTTCTAGAGCTTCACATGAAAGCACACAACACAGTCGCAGGTAAATTCGTGGGGAGGGAAGAAAGGTACGATTTATTCTGGTAGGTACACTTTTACTTGCGACTTTCATTTGCTGATTTGTTAGAAGTGAAACATAAAAAAACATTGATAGATGAAAGTAGCTTTTGTGGTATTGAAATGTTTATGTTGAGGAATCTCGTATTTAAGAATACGAAGGAAATATTTTTACCATCAAAATTATTTCAAAGTCGTGTAATTTGTTTTTAAAAATGTTTCCGCAAAGATATAGTATGTCTGAAAATTCCAAATTCGTTTTTCTGTCCACACTAATTTAATATGTGTGAGGTTAAGGCTTAAGTTTCCCATCTACTGGCCATTTAGATTTCGTCAGTTTAATGTTAATTCTATAGAATTTCGAACACCACTCTCAAGTCTATACTATTTGATCTATCTGAATATAATAAAACGCATCTGAAAGAGCAAAAAATAATGAATGCTTCTTTGAAATCATTTTTTTTTATCCTCCGATTTTTAAAAATATTTTAAAATTTCTTTAAATACTGGAAAGCTCGCAAACGGATCATTAAAATAGGAGTAAAAATATTTTTAAAAATTGAAGGAAAAAAGTAATTCCGCAGAAGCATTCATTATTTTGGGCTCTTTCAGATGCACTTTGTTGCATTCAAATAGATCAAATAGAAAAGAAGTGAGAATTAAAGTTCGAAATTCCATAGGATTAACGTTACGTCCACGAAATCAAAATGGCCGGTAGACGGGAGCCATAACGAAGCAGTTGGCTTGCACGAAATTTAGCAGAAAAGATCTCAACACACGTACTCACAAATGGCGCCTATCCGGTCGAAAACTGCATGATCTTTAAAGTTTTGGTATTTTAGTTCAGATACGATCTTATCTGTTAAATACTTTAAATACACAACAAAAACATTTATGGGAATTAAACTACGGCCGAGATACAGTATGTGTTCGCATGCCAACCAAGTTCTTTTTTTTTTCACCTACTTGATATGTGCGGTATTTAGGCTTAAGGCTCCCGTCTACCCGCCATTTTGATTTCGTGGACGTAATGTTAATCCTATGGAATTTTGACTTTAATTCTCACATCTTTGCTATTTGTTCTATTTGAATGCAATAAAGTGCATTTGAAAGAGCAAAAAATAACGAATGCTTCTGTGGAATTACTTTTTTCCTAAGATTTTTAAAAATATATTTATTCTTATTTCAATTATTCGTTTTTGAGTTTTCCGATCTTTAAAGAATGTTTTCAAATATTTTTATTCTTATTTTAATTATTCGTTTTTCAGTTTTTCGGTATTTAAAGAATATTTTCAAATATTTTTAAAATCGATGGAAAAAAGTGATTCCCCAGAAGCATTCCTTGTTTTTTGTTCTTTCAGATGCACTTTATTGCATTCAAATAGATCAAATAATAAAGATGCGAGAATTCAAGTCGAAATTCCATAGGATTAACATTAAGCCGATGAAATCAAAATGGTGGGTAGACGGGAGCCTTAACATAGCAATCGTCATGCATGGAATTTGGCACGAATTGTCCCATCGCCAAAATAACAAAAAATAAATGCGCCAATCCGGGCGTATACTGCATCAACTACAAAACCATTTGAAATATCTATTCGACTTGATATACTATGCTGTAAATTTTAATCTTCCTTTTTTTAAATAGCAAAAACTAAAAAGTTACTTAAGACAAAGTATTTACATTAATTAAATAGTAAATCCTTTTTTTTTTTTTTTTTTTTTTTGCCTTGGTTCAAGTTTTATATCATCGGTTAGTTTACTTTGTTTGTTTGATAGAATTAATGTCGCACTAGGAGCAACACGGGCTATTGGAGACGGACCTCTTAATTTTGAACCTCGGTCAAGTCACCAGGAACTAGCACCCCCTCTCTTAACTTCTACACCACGCCAACGGCGGACTTTGAGCCCTGACAAATTTAACGTGCATCAGCCCCGGCTACGCAGTGAGTCTTTAGTAGCATCAAGACTGAACCTAGAATTCGACGCAAAAACAACGCCGACCATGAGTCCGTTTCCATATCCACTAGGCTACCGCGGCCTCTTTATTTTATTTTACTTACATTTTGATTTCAAATAAACGTCGATTCCATTTTTCGTTTTCATAATTCAATTTCATTTTCAAGTCTTGAGATTTAATTCGAAAAATTTAATCCCGACTTTTGACAGCATTTTTTATTGATTAACTGAAAAGCAGAAAATTATTTTTAATTACACTATTCATTTACTCCATGTTTTGATTGATAGAGAAGAAAATTGCACGTGCAATCTTTCGGTTGTAAGATTAATAGAAATCATCGTAAACTTAAATTAAAACCTTCTTATAATGGTAGCAAAAAAATAAGGAAATCATATATGTCAGTATGATAGATTCGATAATTTTATGCTAACAGATTACGCATTAGCGTGACTGAAATGGGGGGAAATTAGTGAAGTTTATAAGAAAAAAAAATATTTTTCTTTTTCACTGAAAGGGATTAATTTTAAAATTTTCCATCATCTTTTGTTATGAATGTAAAGTAGGTTTTTCATGCTTTTTACTAAATTATGTGTCAGATGAAGTGTTAGCTTCATTAAGAGTGATTAAAATTCGAAATTCCCCTGTTCCTCAGAATAGAACTTTTTTTTCCTTTCAAGCTTATGATGTTTGATCGCGCTGAGGAGCTTATATATACATGCATTTAACTGTAATTTATATCAAAAGATATACAGACACTAATGACACAATTACAATATTTTTTTTAATAATGAAATGATACTGATGTGTGTTTTCTCCATATTTTTTAAAAAATTATTTACTTAAATGGTGTATTCTGACGAAAATTTGGGATTCAATTCGAATTTCTGAAAAAAAAAAAAAAAAAATTACCCAATATGTAAATGTGTTGCATTTAGTATCTAGTTGGCCTCTTATAAGTCGATAGATTTTTGCAAATTCTCATAAGTATCAATAACGGATAAAAGTGTAAGTTCATAAGTATCAATTAACCGCTCAATTAGATAAACGACATATCTCAACAATTAGAAAAACATTTAACTAGTACAATCAAACTGTGGCATAGAGACGGGGAAAAGGTTTGGGAGATTACAAACCTTCACCCCATCCCCAAGGATTGCTGTATATCGAAATTTTAGAACTGAAACCCTTTTATAATGATTTTTTTTTTCCAGAAAAAATTATATACGAAATTCAGTATTCCTCATAAACATCAGCTTGAAAATAAACAATTAAATGTGAAATTAATTTTGAGATATGAGTTAAAATAGAAGACTCTCCTATCCCATGAAAAATTTCTCGCCACTCCCTAAACTTGGATAATTTTAGGCTGAAGGGAGCAAAAAAAGCTGAATCACTCAAAAATTCCAATTACATGTTTTTCTAAAGATCGATTGATTGGTTTTATTAACGTCACACTAGAAGCAACAACCAATTACATGTTAAATCTGTCGAGGAGGGCTATTGGCTATGGAACTCGTAATTTTGAATCTCGGTCAAATGACGAGGATGACACCTGAGCTGAAACCTTCCTCTTCTAACTTCCATACCACGCCAAAGGGAGGAATTTGCCTCGACAGATTTAACATGCATTAGTCCCGGCTAAATAGCGACTGTTTATTGGCATCAAGGCTTGAACCCACGATCACCTAGACTAATTTTAAGTGATAAAAAAAATAGAGTCTGCTACATAAGATTAATCTTCAACAACCCACCAACCCCAGGAATCCTAAAAAGGGAAATGACATTCTAACATACCTTACTTCCCATATCCATTGAAACACCGTTTAAATAATAATGCTAGTGGACTAAAAAGTCTCATGAACTATTTTTACCGTAGTGATCTAAGAGAAATCATGCGAAAAATTCGAATTATTCGAGGAAAAATTTTTTTTAGTTTTTCACACTATTTGTATTGTTTTAACGCAGAGCTCTAGTAACCGGGCAAAGAATTAAAATTATCTGCAATTTCGAATCATAAAAACTGGGAATTATAGAAGTTAGAGACTGTACTTTGTTGTTTTAGTTATTTTGAATAGTAAAGTTTATTAATTAGTAGATAAATTTAAACTTTGATGTGTTTTTGAACAACTAGATTAGTAGATATCCATTTAAATTGTTTTAATTCTGTTTCCTCTGGGCATACTTTTTTTAAATTTAAAATTAAAAATGCGTTAAAATAAATTCGAAATTTATCATGAAATTAAATATTAGATACCCGGTTTTCATTTCTCTGAAATTGAAATGAAATGAGTTAAAACGAACTCGAAATTTACGATCTTCTGGAAAAGGGGTAACCAATGGAGAAAGGGTTATAAAACGATTTTAAATAAAAAAAATTTGATTTCGAAACTGAAAAAAAAAATCATTTGTACCTAAGTTTCTTACCAATTCACGGGCACATTTACTATTTTTTTTTTAATTCAGAAACAACAAACTAATTTATTTGACCTGAAACTGTAGACTGTCTTTGGAAAACTGTTTCCTCTTTGACTTTATACCTAATAAAAAATATTTCTGACTAATATTTCTAAGTACTTCATCTGCTAAAAATTTCTGTTTTTACATTTTCTTCAGCATTTCCTCACGAACTTGCACTTTGCACTCGATTACGCAAACATATATTCCTCTATAAACCTCACATTTGCGCACATAAAACGCCAAGGAGCCAACACTTCATCTATCTTACAAATCACAAAATTACAGGACTCCACAAATCATCCTCTTTTTCACTAAGCATTCACCCGCAGATGTCTTCGTTACATCGCCAATAAATAAGCCATTTGTTTACCTGACCTCAAATGACAAACTTTTCCTGCCTTCTCGATAAACGGAAACCAAAATGACCAGCATTTCAACCAATAATCTTCAATTTTCTAATTACGTCATTACCGGAAGAAATACTACGTCTCTATCTGTCGATAAGCGCATGCCACGTCGTTACCTGTGCTCATCAGATTAGAGTAATTGCGAAGGTCCTGCCGTTAAATTATTACGATTTCTGGGGAAATGTGCGTGTGGTTGGTGGATTCACTCTATCGATACCTGTAGACAGGGTGGGAAATGAATCGTTATCAAAGGCGATGCGACTCTTCCTCTCGCAATGTAAACAAATGTAAAGATTCGGGCATCAGATAAGGGTACGGCGAAAGAGCTTGTTAAGGGTGGAGGGTGAATTGTAAAGCATCTCCGTTTGACGTTTCGCCTGATACGCTTAATCAGGTTTACATGCTGATTGGACTATCACAGGTTAGTCAAGCGAATCGGGCATTTTTTTTTTTCCAACGGTACTTGGGAAAAAAAAAACGGAAAAAGGCAAGATAAAAAAGAATTTCTTAATTGGAAGCATAACAACTTGGGACGTTGTTTACAGATTGTTAACGAGATAGCTCGGGAGTAAGACCGGTACCTGCCAAATGCTATGCGTTTTAATATTATCCTTTTGTATGGGTTTCAGGTTTTGATACTGCTGGAAAACTAAAGGGTTGTCGAGCGAAATATTTCCGTTGTAAATGGATCTAATAAAAAATGGACTTGTGTCGCACGCCCCTCTCTCGACTTGAGGCACTTAAATATGCGTCAATCTCTTTTTCATGACAAAAAATCTATTTTTTCTTATATAATAAACTATTAGTTGCAATCGTCGTCTTAACTTTATTACTTTTATAATTAATATCAGTTATTAATGTGTGCTAACATGTAGAATGTTTGAGAAAATGGCGTCAACAAAAATGCGTAGGGCATAAAATAGAGGATACATGGGGTTAGGCTCAAAAGATTGACATTATATAATGCATTATTTATTATAGTTCGAGCATTTAGTTTGTTAGATACATTTATATTGCTAAAATATTTAATTGAATATTTTATCGTCTGCTTTTATTCCGTTATTTGAACAGAATATTATTGCCTACATTAATAATTTATCGTATGCTCTTATTTTAATATTTATTTTCATAACTGATTTTTACAGTAGAATCGTCTGTTTTTATTATTATTATTTTTTTTTTGTTGTATTGTAACTGAGCAATGTTATTGTTTGAAATATTGGCAATGTTTTCGTACTTTAGAAAAACATTGCTTCTCCTCTTCGTTTTTTTCCCTCTTGTGAAAAAAGAATGCGTTTGGAATTTGAAGATATTTTCTTGTCTTGATAGTAATTGCTTCTGGAGAGCCTGGGACTAGGAAGTACGCTTACTTTGCGATAATTAATATTCATTTTAAATAATTCTCGTATTTCAAGAATTTGGCAGAAAAAAAGGTTAGCACATGATAAAATGAAATTAGCAAAGTCAATTTCAAAATGTTTTAAAATATCATTCTCGTTGCAGTAATATTGAAGGGAAAAGAAATTATTAAATTTTTTTTTGCTGCTTTCATTCCAGCAATTATTGTAGTTTCATGCGTTATACTGAAATTTTCTCATTGTAAATCTTACATGTGTGTAAAGACATCCAAGCCTTCTCCAAAAAGTTAAAAAAAAAAAAAAAATCTCTGCAATTCTGATCCAAATGCTGATATCAATGTGTTCAATATATAAACAAATTTTATTTTGAAAATTTAAATTAATGCAATTTACGAATCCAAACGCAGTATTTTTTTAATGTTTTTATTTCATTAAAGGTAACTAATCCTCAATTCAACTTTACCCCATTCTCATTTAGGTACCATTAATTATAGGTAAATAATTTTTTTCTTCGTATTTCTATTAATCATTCATTGACTATTGCCACTCATTATCCACAAATAATTTATCTTCAGAGTTCCGGGATCAGTTAGCAGTCCAGGGGTGTGCAGGGGATCCTACTTTATCTGCCCTTCTTTGTCACTAACAAATAATTTCCGGACTTAATTACCGCAAATGGCCAATTAAGGGATTTTGTTCTAGGGGCCTATTTTAGGTTGGAGTCACAAGATAAATTAATCCATCAAATTGCGATGTATCTCGTGTCTCTAGATGCTTTGTGATGAAATTCGACTTCTAAATTATTCAATATAAATATTTTTAGGGAACAAACTCCTTAACATTTTGGGGAGTAAGGAACTTTTAATTTTGGAATCTCTTAATTTTTGTCCATTCTTCATGAAATTTAGAACAATTTTTTTTTTATGTATGTTTATATCGGACACAAAATTGTAAAAAAAAAAAAAAAAAAAAAATCTATAGTTTTTTGAGTTATTAAAATTTTTCCCATTTTCGTACATTAAAATTACTTATCAAATTCCCACGTTATTTTAAGCTTAAAATAGAAGGCAAAACGCATAGTGTTTGAATTGAGTTATTAGTGTAAGGGGGAAAAAAAGAAATCATACTTCGCAGAGAAATATTTTTTCCACTAAAAACGATCCGAATACTTTTTCAGTTGTAAAATTTTAAAATAAATTATCAAAATAATTAGAAAAATAATAAAGAAATATATTTTAGGTAGTGTAGCTTCAAGTAAAACTTGAGCCATAAGAATACAAGAATATTCGCTTAGAGACAGATGAACGTAATCAAAATGAAGAACTATTGAAATGTTCATTAACATCAAAGGAAAGTTATTCCGATCAGAAATTTATTATCCGAAATGTAACGGAACAGCCCGATTTGATTCATGTTTGCAGCTAATTATTGATAACTACTTATAGTATTTATTTTTTTCGGCAAAATGTTTCACCTAAATTTGACCATTTCTGTGCTTCTTGTTCGTCAGTGACGTCTGTCTTTGAATTTTAAATTTTACTGACGGTTTTCTGTTTTATTATGCGCATCCTAATGTAAATGATTGGTTGTTTACTAACATTGCACTTAGAAGCAACACAGCCATTAGCGACGGATCGCGTAATTTTGAACATCGGTCAAAATCCTATTTGGAATCTCCCTTTCCAAGTTTCCATTTAGGTAGATACGGGCATAATGATCTCAAGGCACTCTGTGATCTTTTTCTTTCCTATGGGGTTTACTGTCTTTGGTTAACGCGGGAGACGTGACCCTGGGATACTCTAGCGATCTTTTTCAATTTCCGACCCTCCTTCTTATTATATGTTTACACTTTGTCAAATTTACATTCACTTACTTTATTAAGGGCAGCAGGACCACATCTGATTTTTTCTTCATTAAAAATGTTAACACTCACACTCCAAGCTTTCACACCCCGCCAACGTGAGCACAACGCGCATCAGCCCCACTACACGGTGGCAGATGGAATGAGTGAAAGTTGAGGCTTATGGCGCAAGATCCAAATGTGGCTGTGCTGCGCCCAATGTGTATTTGATAATTTTGATCTGAATGTAAAAAAAAAAAAAAAAAAAAAAAAAAAGGAAAAGGAGGAATTGGCCGACTAGAAAGAGGTTTGAAAATAGAGAAGGATAGGTATAGTATTTAAGGCGTATCAAGACTGGAATCTACGTCTCGACGAAGCAACGTTGACCACGAGTTCAAGACTATGAACACTAAGCTACCGCGGCTATATTTTATAACATATATGCATGTAACTGGGGAAATTACAGAAATTAAAATAATGACGAATTACATTTGTGTTCTGTCGCGCACAGCAACAAATACGGACATGCTAAGAATTTGTTGTAGTAGAAATAAATTTAAAAGCATGTTCAAAGTGACGTATCGTATATGTGTGTGAGTTTATTAATGCCGAACTGAGAAGAAACGCGAAGTATATTGGCGACGGGCCTCGCAATTTTGAACCTTGGTCATGTTGTAACGAAGAATTATTTCTATCCCACTCTTGTGCCATAATTCAATTAAATGCAACAAACTCCAAAAGTCAATAACTGCTCCAAAAACACACAAGTCTACTCCAACTAACTATTTATTTATAAATTACTATAATATACCTGGTTGTGGCTCTTTTTGGACTATACGGTCAGCCAACCAATTTGAAGATATCCAGTGAAAGTTTTTTTCCCCCGACAAATTCTCTGCGACAGCAATATCCGGTAACTACTCTTGATATTATCGGCCTCTTGTTAGAACTATACTCAGAGTTAACCTCACTCTCTGTCTTTCCTAAAAAATTCACTGTACTTGAATATCACCACCTCTGAATCACTTCACTTTATTTCCACCTGCATCTAAGTAACATAACCACGTTTCATTTTAGTTGGTATGGAATCGTTATTTCATGCGATCAATCTCCCAAAGTTAGTGAAAAGAAAATCGCGAATAACCCAACGTCACAATGTAACGAGGAGGACAACTGAATTAGCACCTACTTCTCCAAGCTCCCACACTACGCCAGCAGGTTTGGACCGTGACAGATTTAACGTGAATCAGTCCCATTATATTGTGGTTCTGAAATGGCTCCAAACTCGTATCCCCGACTCAACGGAAACAACGTCGGCCGCAAATTCGCGACCATAACCACTAGACTATCGTGGACATCAAAATGAAAGGGAAGGATAAGCGATTGTGCATAGTTTCTGTTACTTTTGAATCTGAATATTTTAAATATTTTTTTCCATCTTTTCTTTCATTTAGTACTATTTTAATATCTTATTTACAGAATCGTATAACCTAATTTAACGTGCCTTAAATGCGATTTTCAATAAACAAGGTATTAAAAGTAGCTCCCTGAAAAAGATGCAAAAGTCAAACCCCTCCTGTTAAGGCCTTTTTAATCCACTTCTTTAGTGGGTATATTCAGTGGTGCGTGATATTTCTTATCCTGAGAGTTAGAGTCTTTTCGTGTGGCCGCGGTAGCCTAGTGGTCATGGTTTCGGATTCGTGGCCGACGATTTTCGTTCAGTCGCGGGTTCGAGCCTTGATCGCCAAAGACCCGCCATGTAACCGGAGCTGATGCGTGTTAAATCTGTCGGGGTCCAAAGTCCTCCAATGACGTGGTGTGGAAGTTAGGAGAGGGAATGCCAGCTCCGGTGTATTTCTCGTCACTTGACCGAGGTTCAAAATTGCGAGGTCCGTCGCCAATAGCCCTCGAGTTGCTTCTAGTGCGAAGTTAAAAAAAACCAAACCAAACCTTCTTGTCAACCCATTTTTGTCTTTCTTTTTTTTTTTTTTTTTTCAATTTCTTCACGTCTAGACCACAGTTAAATCTTGTTTGGCGCAGTATAGCCACATCTGGCTCTTGCGCCAATAACCTTTACACTCATTCACTCCCTCTTGAGCTTTCGAAGGCCGTCATTGTAGAACTCAGTAGATTGAGCTCTATGAGTATCTTCTCCATAATGCGGGTTACTTCAATCTAGGGTTTCCTGAACCAAACAAATCAACATTAATACTGAAATCAGAAACCCTATTTAGAACCTAAGTATTTACAACTAGAGGCAGGAGCATTTGGTCTTTCTTACAGCTCTTTAAGAATTTTTTTTTTGTCCCATAGGACTGTTGTATTCCATCGATCTTCAAATTCAAATTTTGGGAGAGCTTTAAGATTTTATAACAGTTCGTTGAGCATATTTAGATATATACACAGAGAGACAAAATGGTTCAAATTTCCAAATCAGAAGATGGGGTTAATTTCTTTTCACAGACAGATTCGTATTTAACGATTGCACAGCATCGCCATTTTCTCAAGTTCTGTTTACTTTCTCGATTTCGACTGGCGTTGCCAATCGCGGTTTAACAAACTATCAAAGAATAATTGATCTCGCGACAGGATATGGCTTATTTTCATTACACACGGAACAAAAATTGTTTTTAAGTTGTGTAAATAAACTTTAATTGTTGTGCTATCCAAATACACAGTCCACTTATTTCAATACACCGGAACTACCCTACATTATCTATATAAAAAAAGAAAACGACCCTAAAAATTTTTAGACGAATACATTTCATACTAAAACTACAACACTTCCAGCTGATGTCTAAAAGTTTTTTCATTACTGATAGAAAAAAAGATAAGAATATGATTGATTTGTTTTGAAAAACACAAGCCTTACCTAAAATTGATATTAATAGCGCAAGTTTGTACACAAAAAGCAATTTATTATAATTACATTACGTAGATTCAATCCGAAACTTTTTAAGGCATGTGAAAAAGTTCTTTTCAAAGTAATTCATCACTTCTTGAAGCATTAATCATTTCAAGCGGAACTTTATTAGCGGAGTATCTGAGTTTTCCTTGCAGTGATAAAGATAATTAATTATCCTTTAAGTACGAAAAGAAAAACAACTCTTTCGGTTAACCTCAGAGAATTGATATAAAGAACAGATACAATGTTTCCATTGTTTTGCTACATGTGTTTTCTTACACATTAACTCTCTGGAAGAGTTAAATGCGCATAAAA